>JBBBDQ010000360.1:852500-1102500 GCA_037127315.1 Ascarosepion bandense | reverse complement strand
TTTCTGATGTTAGATATAATTATCTTTTTTTTTACTTTTGCTTCTCCAAATCTTTGTTTCTGTGTAAATTTTTGATTCATGGTATTCTCATAAACCGTATAAACGCATTTTTGTTTCTTCAAGTCTCTTCTTAATCAGTTAGGAGATTGTCTGGCATTCATATCTCTATAGGAGGACTGATATTATGAACTATTCACGTACTCTTTTTTTTACTTTTAATTACATTCTTCTTTTTCTTAATACTGTGCTTAATTTTTTAAAGCCATCTTTCGCAATCTCAAGGTGCCTTCTGACTTCACTGTCGTAATTTTCTTCTCGGTTAAAACAAGTCCTATACATTTAATTCGTATTACTTGTTTGAAAAGATTACAATATCTGTGATGAACTTCAGCAGAGGTTGAAATACTGAAATAAACTCATGTAATTTACACATTTTCTGATCTTACAATTCTAACATTCATCTCAATTCGACCAGTCAGTTAGTTAAATGCTATAAGCGATACACTTTTGGACGATCTTGTCTTTTTCGAGACATGACTGACTCAGCAAAATAATTTCTCGCAGTAGGTTGCCATCATTTTCCGCAGCACACTGGTGGCTAACCAAGACTTTAGAACCTATTCTTGTCCTGCTATTTAACCCATAGCTGGAGGATGAAGAAGACGGATTAATACCTTTCTCAAGTGTATTTGCGCGTAAGTGAATGTAACGAATTCAAATGAATTCCGAGCGGATATTTAATGCACCACACCTCACATGACAAAAATGAATTCATATATATTCCCATCTATATTTCAACAATCTCTTCGGCGAGTATTCAAGTTTACTTCGGAGATATTTTGCAAATTTTGGTTGTATGACACCAAAAAATTGAAATCCAAACACTTTTTTTTTTCATTTCTAGTCAACATTTCTGATAACGAAAGATCCTCACAAATTGGAATCTTTATCGCGTTGTTACCAGACGATAACCATCCTTCGCTTCGATGGAAGAAATTGTAATCTTCGAGCAGACATTTGCCCTCAGCAACTTAGTCTAATGAGAACCACATGAACATCAAGTGCACATGAGTTTAATGCTAGTGCATATCGTTCATGCAAATCCTAAACAGGCATGACATTATCCAGCTAAATTATAATTTCTCTCAGAAAAAAAATTCAACAATGTTTGTCAGTGAAATTTTAATTCTTCTTCCTTTATGTGTTTTGTCCTTTCAGGACGTAGGCGATCGTGACCTTCCACATTTTCCTATAACTAGTGGCTCTTGGTACACTTTCTTCTGTTACCCAACCCAAACACTGCTATCTCTCTTTCCCTCTGACCTGTGAGTTTCAGATTCTGTAAGCCCTCTTTCCGCATAACATGTCTCAAGAACTTTAGCTGTCTTTTTCTTGATGTTAAGTATTAGTTACTTTTGGTTTCCATTCTCTCCAAAACCTCATCCTCACTCACACTTTCAATCCATGGTATTCTCAGCATCCTTCTGTAGAGCCACATTTCGGTGACTTCATCTATCATTCTTCTTCTTCTATGTGCTGTGTCACTTCAGGACGTAGGCGATCGTGACCTTCCACATCTTCCTATAACTAGTGGCTCTTGGTACACATTCTTCTGTTACCCAACCCAAACACTGCTGTCTCTCTTTCCCTCTGATCTGTGAGTATCAGATTCTCTAAGTCCTCTTTCCTCATAACATATCTCAAGAAATTCAGCTGTCTTTTCTTGATGTTACGTATTAGTTTCTTTTCATTTCTATTCTCTCCAAAACATCATCGTCACTCACACTGTCGATACATGGTATTCTCTGCATCCTTCTGTAGAGCCAGACTTTGGTGACTTCATCTATACTGAGATTGTCGAGCATATTCTGCCATATTGAAGGACAGACATCACAAAATAATCCAATAATTTCTTACTTGTCTCCAGCGAAATTTTCCAGTTTCTCAGTACTCTACTTGACTTCTGGAGTGCAATCTTGACCATGCCAATACGACTTCGGATCTCAGTGTCACATTTTCCGTTCTCTATTAGAACACTTTTAATGTATTTAAATTTCGGTACATACTTGAATTTAGTATGCCCTCCTATAGTTTGCATTTTGGGCTCCTCTTTTTACTGATAACCATACATTCAGTTTTCTTGTAACTTATTCGTTGTCCTTTCTTGCTACATTCTTCAGCTACCTACCTACATAAGAGGTCTTCTAGTTTTTGTCCGTGTCTTCTATCAGTACTGTATCATCTGCGTATGAGTAGCAACCTCAATAGGAAAAGTTATTTCAAATATTGAAAAAAAAAATCGTTTTGTTTTTTCTCACCCATGAATATTAAGACTGGTATATCTGTATTTATATTTTTGTTAATATTCACCCTGTGCATGGCGCAATAGCCACTCAAATTAACAGGTTAACGTGTGGAGACGTATTAGCCTAACAGATGACAAGAAGAGAAATACTTGGGGTGATGCAGGAAATATAGCAGTTAAGTCTAGACGTGAATAAGTCGGTATTTAATAAGTGAATAAAAGTATAGCTAAAAGTATAAATTTGAAGTATATAAACAGGCATTCTTGTTCAAAAGACTGAGGTGTATATGTACATATATATAAGTATATTGTAAGTATATATTTAAGTATTACTGAAATTAACGAAGATTAACAACAACCGACAATTTGAAATGATTTGTTTGAACATTATTTTTGATCGATACTCGTATTTAAGTAGATATTCTGTTTTTATAATGAAACAGTGCATATATTAATTTCTACCGGCCTGATTATTAACAATACTTTTTTTTAGGAAAGTGACTGTCATTCGGCAGGATTCGAGCCTGCAGCGCCTATTCATGAAGGGGACGCACGATTTGATCTGGCGCGTCTTAGACCTCTCGAATACGAATGACTAACAGTCTAAACGAACTTATATGAAGTCCATATAACACAATTTTTGATTCTTATATGTAAGTATAATCTACATATATATATATATATATATATATATAATTTTCAGCAAGCAGAACGCATTTCAGGCGAAGAACAACCCCGCGTTTAGCCAACTAGAGAGTTCTCGATCATATATTCGATCGTTCAAAACGAAAAAAGTCGAAACGTAACTACATGTAGTTACTTTAGATACACAGGTGTTAACAACAAGAAGCTTTTGCCCTCAGTTTTTGTTGTTTATAATTTTTTTTTTAATAGGTAACAGTATCGCTGTACGTATTGATGGCATTATTTTTTAATGTTTTCAAAGTGTCTACGGTCTTTCTTGGAAGATTTTTTTGAAATACAATATATCTTTCTGATGTTTGTATCCAAATTTTTTAAAATAAAATGGTGGGAAAAAACGTTACGGCATTTTCATCGCTTAAAACGAGAGGCAGACAAAGGCCGATGAAAAGAAAAGAAAATTCTGAAAAAAGAAAATAGTCTTTTTTAGAAATCTTTGATAAAAGAGAGAGGCAATGTAGGTATGAGTGAACAAATAGAAAAGAAAAACAGTGATATCAAATGACTTTCAAAATCAGCTCTTGAACAAATTGTGTTTGACATGTTTTGGTTTAAAAAATGTATAAAATTTGGCAAAATATTCAAATAATTGTTTCTTCACAGATGACGTACTTTGCACCATGCCTTTAAGGCACACTTTTTATTTAAAAAGTTAGAAACACATTAGAAAGTTTGTTTTTTTCTTAATAAAAAGAAACGTTGAAAATATTTTTTGAGTCTAATATTTTGTACAAACACGGACAGAGTTCGAATATAGATTCAGCATCTAACAAACATCAACAGTGGGTGCTACATAGTTTCAGCCTTGTGTAACATGGAAGTACAGTAAGTAAATCGCTACTGTAATATGTTCTGTAACTCACAGAATATAATTTCGGTCAAAAACAGGAATGCAGGCTGGCAAACAAAAGTATGTTTACATTAAAGAAATATTATTTTAGCCAAAAGCAGGAAAGCAATGTCAATGAAAAACGAAAGGTGTTTGCGTCTAGTATCAGGCTTGAAACTTATTGATACGGTATATGCAATGTTCTTACTGTTATAGAACTCTATCTTGGAAGTAAAAACTAGTTACCTTTGCATGAATACGAGATCTCGCCACAAGAAGAATTCCACTCAGTGAGTATTTAGCCATATGTAGCATAAATTGTCTTCTTCCATAAGCCATATCCCTTCAGATCGTAGGCGATCATGTCCTGCCACCTCCCTATCCCTTGTAACTTTTAGCAGCCATTTTTCTGTTACCCCTCTTAAACCCTACTCTGCAATTCATCTGCTTATGTTTATCAAGTATGTTACGTGTTGCTTTCCTTTGTCTATCCTTCCCTCTATCCGGTCTGTGAGTATCCGATTCTCCAAGCCCTTCTTCCTCAATGCATGTCCCTGAAACTTTGGCTGTCTCTTTCTGAGGTTAATTAACACTTTCTTTTTGTTTGCATCTTCTCCTAAACTTCTTCATTTCTCACATGTTCGGTCCATGGCATTCTCAGCATCCTTCTGTAGAAACACATTTCGTTTACTTCCAGTCTTTCTCTGATGTTTGATGAGTTTGTCCAACATTTGTTGGCATATAGAAGGAGGGCATCCATTAACAATCCAGTACACAATTCTTTGTTTCCAGCGAAATATTCTTTTCTCAATTATCTACATAGCTTCTGGAATGTATCCTTGGCAATGAAGCTGCTGTCAATTAACCACCATAGACGACCGCACCTCCCTCCCATTAGCATGGAACAGGCATCCCACCCAGAGAGTAAATCACTACGCCTGCTTGGCCTGACACTCTCAGCGGACCTCAAGTGGAATGACTACGTCGAATCCATTGCTAAATCCGCTGCTATGAAAGTTGGCTCTCTGTGCAGGGCCCGGAAATTCTTTCCGCCTGAATCTATCCGGCACTTATACAAATCTACCATCCGCCCGTGTTTTGAATACTGTTGCCACATCTGGTCGGGTGCCCCTACTATTCTCCTCGGGCTTCTTGACAAAATACAGCGAAGAATCTGTAACGTGATTGATACCGACTTAGCTGACCGCCTGCAGTCACTCTTCAACCGGCGGACGTGGCTTCCCTGTGTCTCTTCTATAAATACTTTCATGGATTCTGCTCTGATGAACTTAAATCACTGGTCCTCCCTAGGTGTGAGTTTGCACGAGATACTAGATGGGCAACTAGGTCCCACCCTTTTACAGTGAAACCGCCTGTGGAATTCCCTTTCGCATGCTTGCTTCCCCGAGGGCTATAACCTCCAGGAGTTTAAATGTAAAGGTCAATAGACACCTCCTAACACACTAACCCTCCCATTCTCTCCAACTCTCTCCCTATGTACATCCTAACTCGTCTATCGCCCTGTGTAACCCCCTGCGCTATAGTGGCATTGGAATGCCTTGCTTGGGGTGACATGAATAAAAAATAATAATAATAATAATAATAATAATAATAAGACTTTGAATCCCATAAGTCTCCCTAAATATTATGAAATATAGTTTTAAAGTATGCTATATTTATGATCAATATCAGATACAGAGCGTATGCAAATATAAAAGTGTGCATTATATATATATATATATATATATATATATATATATATATATATTACAAACAGAAATAGGGTTGTTCCAAAGAGAGAAATTGGTATAGAATAACAATTGCGAGAAGCCGGGAACGTTTTGTTTAAAGTGTAGATTTATTGTTCTTGTTATTATTATTGTTTATATTACTTGGTATTTGTGACGATACACCTGTTTCGAGGTTAAAGTTGTCTGTCTTTAGACGAATAAACTTGTGACTTTAAGTATCGAGATCCGTTTGCTTTTCTAATGGTCACGGTATCGTGTATAAATATATAAGTCAAGTAGTGACCACCAGTAGAAGGAGTTCGGGGGTTGGGGTTTTTTTCACACTAGCACGTTAAGTTTCTTCTGGCGTCTTCCTTATCGAGGAATTTTTCACTGACTTGCGAAATTGATTTAAAATTGTTTACTATCGCTCATCTGGTTCTTTTTATTGCTTTGGAGATACTATTTGAATTTGGTGTATGTGTGTGTGTGTATGAGAGAGAGAGAGAGAGAGAGCGTTATTTGATTTCGTCTTTATGCTTTAAAATTGCTTTGTATGAGTTATCTGTTTTTTATTGTTTTAAGGATACCATTTGAATTTGGTGTGTGTATGTGTGTTTTGTTTATATATATATATATATATATATATATATATATATATATTTTAATCATATCGCCCCGAGCAAGGCGGTAACGTCACTGATGTGCAGGGGGCTACATAGGTGTGAAAAGATTGAAAAAGAGAAAATCGGAAACCGCATCCTAAACAGGAAACAAGGGATGAGCCTCTTCACCTGTTCAATAGACGTGGGTGGAGTGTGAACCGGGCGATAGTTTAGTCTATCTACCCCAATTGAAAAAAAAAAGTGAGAAGAGAAAACCGGAAACCGCATCCTAAACAGGAAACAAGCGATGAGTCTCTTCACCTGTTCAATAGACGTGGGTGGAGTGTGAACCGGGCGATAGTTTAGTCTATCTACTCCAATTGAAAAAAAAAAGTGAGAAGAGAAAACCGGAAACCGCATCCTAAACAGGAAACAAGCGATGAGTCTCTTCACCTGTTCAATAGACGTGGGTGGAGTGTGAACCGGGCGATAGTTTAGTCTATCTACTCCAATTGAAAAAAAAAAGTGAGAAGAGAAAACCGGAAACCGCATCCTAAACAGGAAACAAGGGATGAGCCATATATATATATATATATATATATATATATATATACATATATATATATATATATGTATATATATATATATATATATAGTCATCCGCAGAAATCTGTTTCGCTGTATTTTTTTATTACAATGGTTTATAAAAGCATTATATCACTACACAAAAATTTTCATATTTCAGAACAACACTGTTCTTCAGGTGATATTTTAAAATAAATGGCGAAAATAATTTATTCAGAAAATAAGACAAAACTCATGGTTATTTTGAAAATTAGATAGTTGTTGTTTGAGAATATGTAGGTTTGTCAATATTGTTCAATCAAAAATGAGAATTAGGTTGGACTATGAAGTTGAAGATTTGAGTCGCGAAAGACACCAGAGAAGCCTTTTTAATCTTTTCTGGGTAAGATACTTAGTGGGATTATACATTATTTAAATGAATAAACAATATTTTTTTACAGCAGGTTGGATTTCAGTTTTTTTTAAAATTTGAGTTTGTACCACCTCATGAGTTAAATTGGGCTGGATTGTGTAGTTTAAAATTTGAATTAATTATAAAAAACTAAATAAATATTGTATGGGTCATATTTTATAAAATATGTTTGATTTTTATGTTTTTATTGAAGTATAAGTTATAAATGAACAATTGTAATATATATTGTATATATGTAAGTGTTACGGAAATTAACAAAGGTTAACAGCAACCGACAATTTGAAATTATTTATTTGAACATGATTTTTGATTGATACCTGTATTTAAGTAGATATTCTGTTTTTATAATCAAAGAGTACATATTTTAATTTCTACCGGCCTGATTATTTACAATAATTTTTTGTTACAAAAATGAGTGTCATTTTACAGGATTCGAACCTGTAAACTTTCTATTGAGCACACTTTATAAAAGTAAATGCATGAACAGTGAGTTTTAATGTACCTGTTCTCTCACTTCCGTATTATATATATGAAATTATTTGCTTGAATATTATTTTTGATCGATACTCTTATTTAAGTAGATATTCTGTTTATAACCAAACAGTATTATATATTTATTTTACCGGCCTCATTATTTACGATAAATGTTTGTTACGAAAATGTGTGTCATTCGGCAAGATTCGAACCCGCGAGTCCTATCAACGTAGGGGAAGCAACCAGTTGACCTGGCGCGTATTAGACCTCTCGACCACGATTGACCAACAGTCCAAACGAACTCAAATAACGCCTATATAACTCACTTTTCTTCCCCAATGAACCATTATTCCACTCATAGACGAAACGTTGTAAGCCTTTTGTCACTCTGTCGCTATCTCCATGGAAAATATTTTGAAGCTTTACATAAGTTAATTCCTCCAGTTCAGATCATGTCATTGACATAGAAATGACTCATCATCCTATTTATATTTCAAAAGCGGAACTCGTGGAATTTCCACGGAAGGATAATTATGATTTCCCGGAAAAATTTTACTTTGTCATACTACAAATGATAGTAACGTTTTCAAACATTGGATATTGGATGATAAAATAACGATAACACAGAGTGTAATTTTATTAAAATATCTATAAAAGTAATGCCCATAGAAGCTACTTTACTGTAATCTTATATTATATTAAGCGGCGTATGCACAGACCATAACCAAAATACTGTACGCTATTTTGTGAGAGAAAGAGAAAAAATTTTATTACTGAAAAATCATGGTTCCTGTGTCCATTGTAAACATTTTTATCAAGATTTTAAAAAATAATTTCACAAATTTCATTAATTTGTAAAGAGTGGGAGATGCAATCATTACGTTTCCAGTGTAAAACAGTCGTAACGTTTCTTTAGCCGCTAACTCAAATTAAAACAAAACTTTCTGACAAAAGTTTGAAAATGTTAGAAGGGATTACATTTTTTAAAAATTAATTTAAGTTACTTTAAAGACTCCTGTGTCTATTGTAAACAGAAAAGACCAACTAATGTCCAAGGGTGTAAAAGAAGCCAGAATTTCGTTTTTAGGTCGACAACAAACATACCTATTTTTACTAATACACATATACACACACACAATTACTGCTACAACCACCAGCTTAAGCTGCTACTTATATGGTGATGCTATAGGTTCTCTCCTCCTACTCTCTCACTCTTTACTACTCTTCCGTTTGGCAAAGGTGAGAGAAAGGCCGAGGAGTGTAGCGTTTAAAAAGATAGAGGGGAGGGAAAAGCTCGTATAGAGAGTAAGTGGTGTAACGGGAGGAGGAACTAAGTAACTAAGGACGGAACAAGCAAAATTATTGTATGATTGGTAAGAAACAAATATGATTTTTCCATATTTTTCCCGAAGATCATTCAAATACACTTCCGAGAGGATGCTTCTTCAACCACTGCAATCTTAACCATTTGCATTTCTTACTTTTTACTTTTACATTCATACTTCTTCTTCTTCTTCTTCTTCTTCTTCTTCTTCTTCTTCTTCTTCTTCTTTTATGTCCAATGTCCCTTCAGGTCGAAGGCGATCATGGCCTTCCACATCTCACTATTACTGGTGACTCTTAGCACGCTTTCTCCTATAACAACTCGCAGCCTCTGTTCAGTCATCCACCTGCTCAATTATGTTATCCCTTCAAATATGTTATCCGCTGCTTTCCCCTGTCTCTTTTTCCCCTCTATCTGACCTGTGAGTATCAGGTTCTCCAAGCCTTTCTTTCTTATTGCATGTCCCAGGAACTTCAGTAGTCTCTCCCTGGCTCTCGATATTAATTTCCTTTTCGTTTTTTCTTTCCAACACTTCATCATTGCTCACATGCTCGGTCCACAACCCTATTTAATTTCTAGCCTGATTGGCTTTATGATCTTCTAAATGGGGAAAAAGTTGTGAAAAAAAGTGTTTGTCTTTAGCGACCTTGTGAATTTTAAGTCTTTTGAATTCCATTTAAACAAGTTTGTGATGAAATCACTGTGTTAAGAAAATCTTTTTATGGTCGATGTCATTTTTTTACAACAGATTATTTTAGTTACAATCACTGGCGTATATGAACACCATTCCTTGCATAAAGCATCAACTGGAAGTCATGAGTTATCTCACTCTAACCCTACAAGTTGCTTGCTCACCACTGCTGTAGCCTTGTATTGGACTCACAACTCTAAGAGTCAAGTCATGAACTAACCAATATCTATAGACGTTTATATCTACTCATGACTTTCAATCGAGGCTTTACGCAAGGAATGGGGATTATCTTAGATATGAACAGTAAGCAGATTCTTTAAAACTTAAGTAACTGTAGATTGATATTTATTTCCTTTATCTATTTCATTGTTAAACAAAAACCTATTCAAAATAATGTAAATTCATTTCAGAACAGTTCACCTTTTTTTCGTCATTTTCTTTTCTCGCTGATATTAAGTAAGGTTGATACTAAAGTCTAAATTAGAATGTTTTTCTGGATTAGTAAAATTTTCAAAATTTAAACCGAGCAAATTAAGAAATCGCTGATGACAAGAATTTGTTTGAATATTATTAAGGAATGTTTGGTTCTGATAAAATCATCATAATTTTGCCGACAGAAATAGAAATTTATGATTGTATCAATAATCTAATAAAAATAGAAAAATATATTTTCTAAATTCTGTAATTCTTTACATGAGAAATGTAACATAATCTGCCAAAATTAAACGTCGTACAATAAATTGTACTGTTTCATTTAAGCCCTGAAAGCAACCCAGTATCAGTCGTCGATCAGAATGAAGTATTTTCACGAGAAGACATGTTGCAAAAACATGATGCTTGCTGAACGATGGCAATAATATTAGGAAATCATTTAACTGTGCTGTGTTTGTCAACACAACGATGGCTCATTTGAAACAGCCGACATTGCAACCGATGCAACAGGCCACTTAGGATAAATTCGTGCGAAGTCAGTGATACAAAAACAGTCCCGTGTTTTCAGCATTTATTTCCCGCATAGTTTTGTGGTTAACTTGGGCAGCAAATGTCCGGTATATCTGAATGCCCCCAAAACGAAATCTGCTCTCATTTAACTGTCATAGGGAAGCTTTTCTTCCTGCCGTCAGCGTGATTGAAGTTAAGTTCCTGGAGAGCAACACATTGCGCTTTCTTGGAGTCACGCTTCAAATTTGAAGTGGAGCAATTCCATCGAATACGTAGCTGTATCTACTGTAAGAAAAGTTGGGTCACACTGTCCTGCCAGGAAATTTTTCTCGTCAGAAATCATCTTGCACATTTAAAAAATCCACGATGCGTCCCTGCATTGAATATTGCTGTCATATCTAGTCTGGTTCTTCTACTATGCTTCTCGATGTGATTTGAAAAATCCAAATATATATCTGCAATATAATCGACCCTGAGATGGTATCTCGACTCTGCTCATTTTCTCGCCTACGTGACGTGGCTTTCCTCTGATTTTTCTACAAATATTTTAATGGCAACTACATTGACGCATTTTTTACTGTTGCATCGAATACATGGATATAAGAGAGTTACTAGATTGCCATCTAGGTTCCACCTATTTACTCTTGAAATTGATAAATGCAACTTCTACTTCTACTTCAAAAATTAAAGTTCTCGCACTTGCTACATGTGGAACTCTATTCCAATTCCTTGCATCTCTTACGTTTTCTTGAATTTCTTTCATCTTTTGTTTTTTCTTCAATCCTCTCTATAATCTAATTTGTCTTTCACTTTCACTTTAATTCCTTGTGACTCACTGCGTACTAGTGGCATACCCACCTTGCTTGGGATGAAATGATTAAAAGAAAAGTTTAACATTACCTCTTACAACAATGCTTTATTGTAACTAACGTATATACACTACCGGCCATAATGATTAGGCCACCCCAGTTCTAAAAAGAAATTATATATTTCATACTATTTTAGGTATTTATTGCTAAGTGAAAAATTCTAAATGAAAATAGAACAGTTCTTTTGTTAATACTGCACAATAACATGTGCATCAGATGAACTGTTCTGGTGTCCAGTTTTTGTACTCTCTTTTCTATGCTAATCTCTTCTTCTTATTGGCTGGTCGAAGCAAAGGATTCCTAGCTTCCTTGTAAAATGTTGCAACGTAATAATAACAAAACAAGCATTCTACTTCCATTTACAATTATACACTTGGCAATAAATACTAAAAATAATATGAAATACATATTTTTAAAAAAATGGGGTGGCCTAATAATTATGGCCGGTAGTGTACGTTGATCTCATTGTTCTATGGCGCTCATGAAATAGCACTTTCCTTTACGCCGATTATGTAAATAATTACCAAAACTTCTTTGACATGAAGGAAGAGTTTTATTTAGTTTAAGCTGTGAATATGTTTGATATAAAATCTATTATGAACGAAAGAAAAGAAAAAACTAAAAGAGGGAAGCCAACAGAAAGTTCAAATGTGACAGGAATTTTATATTTATTTCAAAATCTGAAACTACAAAATACACAGAAGACTTTTAACAAAAATCGGAGAGCCGAGTTCGAATTCCAGTTGAATTCATTGTATTTACTTACGCGCAAATACCCTTAGAAAAGGTATGAATCTGTCCTTTCTACCTCCGGCTATGGATTAAATAGCAACAAAATTGTGTTCTAAAGGTTTGGCAAGCTAATGCGGGAAAGATTTTCTGTCCAGTTAATCATGGTTTTTTTCGAGACAGGATCGCCTAAGCTTTTACCACGTATGACACAACTGAAATGGTCAACGAGAACTAAGATTGTTAAGAACTTTTGACAGGAAGAAAATAATTTTTTTCGGGATAGACAAAGGTAGACAAAAAATAAGAACGGCTTAAAAGAAAGAAAAAAGTACTGAAAATAGGAAAGAAAAGCAGTAATCTGGATAAATTTGCATGAAATAAAACAGTTTGAGTTTGAGTTTTGTTTAACGGCATGTATTGCTGGTAATATTTTTTCTTCAAAAAGGTATTATTTCAATAGTTTTTTCTTTCAAAAATATATTGTTATATACTTTTTTCTATATTGTTATATACCTTTTCCTTTCAAAATTGTATTGATCGTAATATTTTTAAAACTTTTTTTATTTTTGAAAACTGAAAATATCTTCTAGTTTTGTATTAAAAATGTATTGCTGGTAATAGTTTTATTTCTTCAAAAATATATTATTGCAATAATTTGTTTTTCCTTCAAAAATGTATTCTTGCTAATATTTTTTTTCAAAAATGTATATTTTCTATAAAAGTCTATTTTTGTGCATATATTTCTATAAAAGTCTTTTTTATGTATATATTTCTATAAAAGTCTATTTTTATACATTCATAATTATTTGATCCCAGTTTGGGGGTTAACTATTTGCTCATAGCTGGGATCCTAACAGGTTCTACTACTTCGGGTCAGAGTGGACCTTGGACAACAACAATTAAAAGGTGGTTTCATATTCTTTACAACCTCCCAATCAGAGGCCTTGCTGCCGGATGCAGTATAACGTCATACCCAGGATCTAAAATAAAAGAGGATGTGAAAAGAGAGGAAAAAGATCAAATAGATGAAATTCAGTAGAAGAAAGAATGCTTGAAGTAATAAAGAATGATACGAAGAAGAAAGAAAGTAAAGTAAGAGTAAAAGAGAAATGGAGAAAAGCCAAAAGAAAATAAGAAAAATTAAGTGTGAAGCAGGAAAGATAAAAAGAATTAAAAAAAGAACGAGAAAGAAAATGAAAAAATTGTAGACATTGAAGGAACGAGGGACAATAGAAAGAATGAATGCTCAAATAAAGAAAGGAATGAAAGAAGAAAACAGACAGATTGTAAAGAAATATAAAAATTAAAGATTAAAATAAGGAAGAAAAATTAATGAAATTTGAAATAAAAGCGTAGAGAATGTGAAATGTAAGAGCGAAGAAATGCTAAATAAATTAAGGTAAAAAGAAGGAAATACTATTTTAAAAATATAAAAATAAACAGTGAAAATTAAAACTGAGACGCAGAAAGTAAAACTGCAGAAAAATAAGGGTTGATTTCCCAAAAGAAGAGAAGTAATTAATCACATAAAAAAGCCTCATTAACTTATTCTTCTGTAACCAGATGAATTCTAACTACAGACAAATGGAAAAGACATTAAAAATATAATTCGCCATTATGTATTAGTTAATGACTGTAAATAAATACCTTGGATGCATTTTAAAAAACTATAGAGTATGATAAAACTATAAAAAATAGCAAAAATAAACCATCTAAAATCCGTTGCTTATGAGTTCTGTTCTTTTTTGCGATAATTTATTGCCAACATCAGCAATAAAACAATTTTAATTCTTATATTCATCACAGATGTAACAGAGAGAGAAAAGGAAGAGTAAATGGTGGTATATGAAGAGAAATGAATAGAGAATAAAGACAGAATTTTCTCTGAAGAAAAACAGAAAATTGATTAATAAGCAGTTGAATAAATACATTAAAAATAAATACAAAAATTAGCAAAATCAGAAATAAATAAAAAACATAATAAAAAAAGAAAGAATAAAATAATGAAAAATAAAGGAAATTAATCAAAATTTTAATGAGTAAATAAAATTAAGAATCATAAAAATAAGGAAAATATGAAGGAATAAACTAAAGGAGTAAAATTGAAAATTTGATGAAAAAAATGAAAATTGTGACTGAAGAAGCAAAATAAAGAAACAAAGAAATATAAATTCTGGGAAAAATAAAAAAAATTATAGAATGAAAAATGAGGGAAAACGAAAAAACAAAATATAAAAGAGAAAAAACATAAGGGTGGAATTAAAAATTAAAGAAAGAAGACTGATTAAAAAAGCAAAAGAAAAACAGAAACGTAAAAGAAAAATAAGAAATTACAGAAGGAAAAAACAGGAGAAAAAAGAAACAAAAAACGAAAGAAAGAAAGAAATACGTTTTTGAATAAGAAAGAAACTAAATTAAATGCGAATCATTTAAAGTAAGTCAATAAGAAAGAAAGCAAACAAGAAAACAATAAAGAAAGAAAATGGTTTAACTTTTTTTCTACTGGTTACAGTATTAAGTCTTGCTTAGGCAACTCGTGGTGACTCCACCGGCTTTTAGCCTTACATGAGGTTCATTTGTGTCACCAGGGGTTTATTATTTACGCCACTATATCCCGACATTTGTAATTTTTAAAAACTTTATTAGCATTTGTTTCATACTGCCGCTAGATCTAGACAAACAACGAAGAACACGTATATATAAAAATATAGTCCTGTATTTTTATTTGTCGACGGTGACGGTTGTCTGGAGCAAAGAAGCAGTCGGAGAGAGATCGCGCATACGAACGAGCCGTCGGCAGTCGTTAGCTATTCTCTGTAACGTTAGCCAATAGTTTTAGACTTTATAAAGTTTTTGCTTTTTTCGGATTGTCACGTGTTTGCTTTCTCGGGTTATCGCCTTGTTGACTTTATCTACGACCGGATGTATCTGTCATCCACATCCGGTGGTTCATTGCTTTTCAAGCCGGTATTCGCTTGTTTTTGTTTTCGTTGCAATTTGTTGATATCATCTACGGCCGGATATGACTGTCAACCACATCCCTGTCATTTCGTTGATGTTACCCACGGCCGGATGTAACGGTCAAATATATCCACCTTTCAAGGTATTCCATTGCACATTCTTTCTCTCCTGAGGAGTTCACTGATGTACTGAACAGTGTATTTTACACTGTTTAGAAATCTTTAGTTTTTTGTACGTTTTCTTTTTCTGGAAGTCTTACTCGTACTTTTAACGAAATCTTGGGATGCTGGTAAGTCTCATACAGTACTTGCATAATTTCTTCTTTCCTTGCTAACCTTTCTTCTGTAAATCTTTTCTTTTGCTGATTGAAGTGTCTTTCATGTTTCTATTTTTACCTTTTAGCATACATGCCGTTTTTCGAATTCGTTACATTATTACGCCGTCTTCCCAGGTTTAGTTTTCATATTTATATACTCTGAAAAACATTTTCAACAATAATGAAAATATTTAGTGTCCTTTATGTTGTTCGTTCTTAATCCTTTTTGACCTGGTAAGAACATGTCAAACACCGATTTAATTTTTCATGCCACCATCAATTTTGCCGGTGACATGCCTGTCTGTGTATTGGGATTTGACGTTATCCCGTATACACAATAATTTTTGTAGTTTCTCTTCGCTCACTTTTTCATTACTTGCTTTTCTCGAAGCTCTTTTAAAAGTAATCACAAAACGTTTAGCTTGTCCGTTAGGGTATACAGCGAGAGAGTAATATGCTCAATAGAAAGAATTTTACAAAAATCTTCAAATTCGTACAAAGTCAGCTGTGTACCGTTATCCGATAATATGGAATCCGGAATGCGATATACTGCCAATATTTCGTATAAAAATCACTGTAAACATAGAATTTTTTTTTAGAATTACAAACTTCAGGCTACATAGTAACGCGACTTAGTACTATCAGATAATGTGACCATCAAAATGTATGGGCAGTCTTAACTGCAGAGTATCTGTGTTTAGCCAAGGTTATTGTTGTGAGATCTCCCCTTTTTCTATCATAATGAACTCGACTTGAGTATACATATACTCCTGCCATAGAAAGATACGTCAGACATTGTACGAGTAACATAAAGGTCCGTAAGTTACCGAGAGATACCGACGTTACACAGAGAATACCGAGTCAGTAGACATAGTAGCTCTGAGATCCACTCAGCCAGAATAATATTACATGGATATAATATTCCGAGTACGGCGTCGCTTCAAGACTTGCATATATATATTCCTTACTAATCGTATTCTTGGATTACTAACCTGCGTTCGAGTTGCATATTTACGTTTAATATAACCTATTTTTCTATCTCAAATATCTGTTTACTTGTTCGTTATTTTGTGCGGTTCCTCACCTGGAATCCACAATAGTTATATTTTCGTGTTAGGCATTTTTTCTGCCAAAGCACAACCAGTGCACGCTTTTAATACATTTTCAATATCTTGATCCATTTTGGTTTACTATACGTGGCTTCTCATGAGAAATTTCATCATTGAAATTCCCATATGTCCACCATAGATTTCATTTAATACCCGCTTTTGTAATATTCTCGATATTACAACTCTTACTACCAATACCTGGGAAGTGTTCTAACAGAGGACGGAAAGTGCGACACAGAGATCCGAAGGCGAATTGGCATGGCAAAGGACGCATTCCAGAAGCTGACTAAAGTCTTAAGAGACAGGAAACTTTCACTAGAAACAAAGAAGGGAGTACTGGATTGCTATGTGATGTCAGTTCTTTAATACAGCAGTGAATGCTAGACAATATCATCAAAGTTGAAGGAAAAACTTGAAGTAGCTGAAATGTGGTTCTACCAAAGAATGCTGCAGATATCGTGGACCGAGCATGTGAGCAATGATGGGGTGTTGGAGTGAATGGAAAAAAAGGAAATTATTATTGAGCATCAGGAAGAAACAGCTAAAGTTCCTGGGACATACAATGAGGAAGGAGGGCTTGGAGAACCTGATACTAACAGGCCAGACAGATGGAAGCAGCGGATAACATATTAGAAATGCCTGAGCAGGTGGATGCTAGAACGGGGGTTGCGTGGTGTTACAGAAGAAAGTTTGCTCAGAGCGACAAGGAATAGCGAGACGTAGAAGACCATGATCGCCTACGTTCTGAAGAGACAAGGCACATAGAAAAAGAAGTGTAAGCATCAAATAAAGAGTAAGCGTTGAAATCTCGATTGTGTTCTTTCTTTCTTTAAGTTTTTTTTTTTAATTTAGACAATAAACATGTCTTGTTCTGCTTTTACTTTTATTTCTTCCAGGGTAACTGGTAATTCATACACTACATTGCATTATATATTCTTAATTTCCGTTTCAATTTTTAATAGTGCAATCACAGTAATATCAAACTGTTCAGTATTTTTTCTATATCAGTCTTGATATCGTACCAACGTGTACTAAATTTTGGGACAGTTAGTGTCCCATCCTAAAATCGTAATCTAATAAAATGGTACCTAAGCGTTGTAATTTATTCGGTGAATGCGTGGAAATTCATTTTCTGAACGTAAATTTATAATAGAGGTTTTGTCTGTTTGCAACCGAAAACTTCTTCCGTCTAAAAATTGGGAATTTTTTCACTGCAAATATTATTGTTAGCGTCTCTTTTTTCAACTGGCTATAGGTTTTTTTTTCTACTAGTAGTAATGAACATCTTCTTTAAGCAAATTGTTCAGTGGAGCCCTCAAATTCTGTATATTAGGTAAATAAATTTGATAATTGTTGAGAGGAATTACCTACACACTAATATGAACTCTACCGGACTACATAAATACCAAGAGTTATCTACTCTTGGGGGGCAGTAGTAAGTAGCAGCAGCTACGACACTTATTTGTTAGTACGCTGTTCCGGCTCTAAATACTATTATACTCTATTTCTTCTGTACACTATTTCTCTTTTGTGATATAATATTGTTTCCAAAATAGACTAAACTATCGCCCAGTTGACACTCCCCCCACGTCTATTGAACAGGTGTAGAGGCTCATCCCTTTTCTCTGTTTAGGATGTGGTTTCCGGCTTTCTTTTTTCCAATCTTTTCACTATTTTCTTTTTCATTTTTTTCTTTTTTCTTTTTTTCCAATTGGAGTAGATAGACTAAACTATCACCTGGTTCACACTCCACCCACGTCTATTGAACAGGTGTAGAGGCTCATCCCTTGTTCCCTGTTTAAGATGTGGTTTCCGGGTTTCTTTTTTCCAATCTTTTCACTGTTTTCTTTTTCTTTTTTTATTTTCTTTTTTTTCTTTTTCAGTTTGAGTAGATAGACTAAACTATCGCCCGGTTCACACTCCACCCACGTCTATTGAACAGGTGTAGAGGCTCATCCCTTGTTCCCTGTTTAGGATGTGGTTTTCGCCTTCTTTTTTCTAATCTTTTCACTCTTATGTAGCCCCCTGCACATCAGTGGCGTTACCGCCTTGCTTGGGGTGATATGATTGAAAAAAAAAAAGTGTACCGTGTCCGAGTCTTTCTTGTGATCTTTTATCAGAGCCACATCAATAATGTTTGCAACCTAGTAATATTCGTTGGTGAGGTATACTCTTAATTTCACTTGCCCACCATTTATCTCGTTGAGTACCATTCTTGTCAATGATTTGTCATCGGTACTTAATTTTAGGCAAAAACGGTTCTCATTTTTCTCACTGAGTTTGAACCCGTACTCTTGTATTTGTTTAAAAAATTATTTTCACGTGGCCGATATGTACTTCCTTTTAATTAATATATCATTCAAATAAGTGGGAAATGACAACCTGTAAGCATGGTATTCATTGTTTGTTGAACTATAACTAGAGTCACATATCCTACAGCACGAATGCTGGTATCCCAGGGCTCTATCCTGGGCCCGACGCTCTTCCTTATTTTCATCAACGACCTCCCAGATGAGATCAAGTTCCAAGTAGGCATCTACGCCGATGACACTACAATATACTCCCGCACCAGTAAGAAACCTGTCGTGGCGGACAGACATAATCTCGCTACTAACCTTGAACGGGATCTACACTCTGTGGTGAACTGGGGCAAGAAGTGGCTTGTCAACTTCAATTCGTCTAAGACCAAGCTGTTGTCTGTCAACCATTACAGGCAACCTCTCCTGCCTCTCCTAAGCATGGACCAAGCGATTCTCCCCGAGAGCAATACACTACGCGTCCTCGGCCTTACCCTGTCCTCAGACCTCAAATCCATAGCAAAATCTACTGAAGGTTGGGTCACTATGTCGATCCAGGATGTTTTTTCCGCCTGAAACCATCCTGCATATATACAAGTCAACCATCCGTCCGTGCATGGAGTACTGCTGCCATTTATGGTCAGGCGCCTCTACCGTTCTCCTCAGTGTTCTCGACAGGCTCCAAAGGAGAGTCTGTAATGTGATAGGTACTGATCTGGTGGCTCGACTGCAGCCACTTCCCCACCGTCGAAATGTGGCCTCCCTTTGTCTGTTCTATAAATACTTTCATGGCTTCTGCTCGGAAGAACTTAAGTCACTGGTTGACGTGTTTTGTCATTTCCTGACTTGCTTTGGCGAGCGTCAGACTTTTTGTTTGCAATAACCCATTTGGACTAAATTTATTTCACAGAAAAGACCCCTCTTTGGTTTAGCTAAGTTTATTTTTTATTTATCTTTTCGTTTTCTTGCTTTGTTTTTTAATTTTATTTTCTAGCTTTTTGTATTTTAGTTTCGTATTTTTTTTGGCGGCCATATTTGTTTTTGTTTAGGTCGGCCGTCTTGAATTTATTTTTTGTTTCTCTTTTTTTCAGTATCCGTTTGGCCTTAAGTGCCATATTTATTTTTGTTTAAAAACTTTTCCTTTAATAGTAACTTTCATTTGAATTTTTGACCAAAAACAACCGTTTAATTAATTTTTTTTCCACTTTTCTTTTTAACCCCTCCCCATATTTCATTTACGGAGGTTGCCTTAGGCGACTCTTCGCTTTTTGTTTGACTTTCGTATTTATTTTCTTTGTGTAGTTTGTTTAATTTTTGTAAAGTTTATTCGTTGTACAAATTTAATTAGTTGATTCCTTTTTTGTAAACTTTATTTAATCCCAGCAAGTTTATTTTTAGCCCCTCCTCCTATTTTTAACGAGAGTAGCCTTTTTAGGCAGCTCCTTTTTTCTGTTTGTGTTATTTCTTTTTATTGTAACTTGTAAAGTTTATTCATTGTTTACGTTTGTTTTCGTTTATTTTGGTAAACCTCTCTAGAGGCTTATCTTTTTGCCGTTTAAAGGCATTTTTTTAGTGTAATATTGGCCGCTAAAGGCTAGTGTTTTGGCCGTTACTGGCTAAAACTTAATCTGTATTCATTTTAAAATCCTTCGGGGTTTGTTGTTGTTATTTTAAAACCGTTTTCTTGTCTTTCTTTGTTGCTTGTTTAGTTTGTGTTTTTATTTATTTTCTTTATATATATTTTTTTTCCCCATTTTTACTCCTGCCTTTTCCCACCCCTCCATATAAGTTTGATTGGTGGAAAAACAAAAAAAAGTGTTCAGTGGAGTGACAAAACTTAAAAATGGCCGACACTAGTCGGTCTATAAAGAAAAAATTGGATTTCGACCCCCCTTGGAAGGGCCCACCGGAAAAAACCGATGAGGCATTTCCCCCTCTTCCGGGAAAAGAGCATGAAAAAGACAAAGATAAGGAAATGAAATCAACAATGGCCGAGAATGGCCAGAAAAACGTTGAAGAAAAAGACAAGACAACAAAAGATGCTGAGGCCGGGGAATCGCCCTGTGGCTGGAAGTCCCCTCCGAAATGCACGATCAATCTGGCGGAGTTCTTGGAGAGAGCTAAGAGTTACGCACACCTTGTTGTAGAAGGTGGGCTCTTGGAGGATCCCCAAGAATTAAAGAAGATTGGAAAAAAAATAGTGTCAGTCTTCGTGGTGGACAAGCGTACGCGCAAAATTTGTCGCAGCACGAAAGACACAGTGTTGAAAACACTGCAGTCAAAGGGGTATAAGCCCTTAAGAATAGTTAAAGGTGCGATCTTCTACATGTGGGACATACTGCTACCCTCGCCAGAAGATTGCCTAGAATTGGCAACTGAAGAAATTATAACAAAAGACCACATTTTTAGAGCTGAATATGATGGCAAAAGAAGGACCAAGGTAGCAGTATATGAGGTTCCTCCTCAGGTCATCGGGGAGCATCTGGCTGCCTACTTTTCGCAGTTTGGCCAAATTTTAGATGCCTCCTGCGAGGACCTGACCGGGGGATGGTCTTTTGATATTATGATCAGCCGTGAAGACTTCGAGACTATCCCCAACTGTCTTGACGTAGGGGGCCTGAGGCTACCGGTAATAGTTACCGGTCGCAAACCCAAATGTTGGAGGTGCGGGGAGATTGGTCACCTCTCCTCCTCCTGCCCAGAGAAGAAGTCCTCTGGAAGTCAGGCCCCAGTCGACCAAAATCCCCCTCTGGCCGCTCCTGTTACATCCGTCTCGCCCGTAGTGGGCATGCCAATACCCAGGACCGGTGCGGCAGTTACCCCGGTTGGGAACAAAAAGTTCCCTCACCCCCCGAAAAACCATCACCAGCTGCAAGTGCAGCCACGGAGAAGGACAAGGGGGAGTGGCTGGTTGTTGGCAGGGCCAGGGGGAAGCGCCAAGCTGCGGAACCTCGGTCCCCTGTGACCCCAAAGACTAAAGGCACGTACAGCCCCACTCCCTCTACCAGCAAGAAGGGCGATGCCTCGGCCTGGTCTGCTCCTAAATTGGAGGAGCTCAGAAAAGCATATGACCCCGGCTATCTGAAAATGGAAAAAATAAAGGAATTAAAAAAACAATTAGAGAAGCGTCCTTTTCGCCCGTCGGAGGATTTAAAAAAACAACTGGCACAGCGTCCAACCTGCTCCTCGGCCTCTGCCCCGTCCTCCCCTCAAAAGAAAAAGCCTGGTCCATCAAAGAAAGCTCACTCGTCACAGCCGACACCCCGAAAACCGTCCCCTCGAAGTCGAGACCCCAGCCCGATCATAAACTATTTCAGAGTTTCTCCCTGTCTCTCTCCCTGTCCCTCTCCTCCAAAACAGATGCCGCCTCCATCAAAAAGGCAAAGGAGCTCGTCAGCAGAGGATAAGAAGGAGCGAAAAAAGCCAACCAAAGTGCCTTACAGGCAAGGGGAGGACATCTGTCGTATTTCCCCGGCCCAAGCCGAAAGAGCCAAAAATTTCGGGAATCGAATAAAACAACTAAATGCTCTTCTGGCCATGAAGAAGTGTGGCGAAAAAGATGTAGAAGTGCCGCGAAATTTCCCATCTGCGCAAAGACTGCTGACTGTCATCCGCACTGGGCTGGGGGCACGGCAGACGTGGGGCATGGTCGAGGAGGCAGCTAAAGCAATAATATTGGATCCACCGATCATCACCACAAAATCCGAAACCTTGACTAACTTGGAAAAATTTTGTTCAGGACGGGTCCCTGTTTTAGTTCACCCCTCCCTTTATAGGGCGCTAAAACTAACCTTTCCCTGGGATGTTGGCGGCGTCTCCTCTGACGGCACCATCAAGAATGAGATGGGCCATGGGTCCATGGGAGAGGCTGTCGGCATCCTTTCCCCATGTTCTGTCCAGGACCCCAACCCTAATTACGTATCACAATGGCTTTATGGTTGGCAAGTATAAATGCCCGGGGGCTGAGGTCCGAGTCTCGGAGGGTGAGACTCACTCATGATCTCCAGCGCCTCGGTGTGGATGTTTGCTGTTTACAGGAGACCCGTTTTTCAGCTGGCGACCATGAGAGCATACTGTCTAGGGATTACGATCTCTTTTCAGCATGTTTTGATGGTCGTTCTAGAGGTGTCTCCTGGCTAGTGAGCAAGTCGTTGAATGCGGTGTGTACGCTTGTCTTCGCGGATCCAGCGGGCAGGATTTGTGTGCTGGATATTACCATGGAAAGGAAGAAGTCTTTTCGCCTCATTGGGGTTTATGCGCCCAATGTCCATGGGGAGCGTCCTGCTTTGTTTCGGCAGCTCGAGTCGTTCTTTGGAACATCGAGGCGGGTAATTTTAGCGGGGGATTGGAATGCCGTCCTTGACCCTGAGAAAGATCGGATAGGAGAAAGATCGGGTACTAACAACCCGGATGTGAAACCATTTCGGGAATTTATCGACAGGAATGATCTTGTCGATAAATACCGAAATGAACACCCCCGGGAGGTAGTGTGGACTTGGACTAATAGGGGCAGCTCGGTTTCGAAGGTAAGCGCCAGCTACCTCGACCGAGTCCTAGTTAAGAGAGTCGACGTAGGGCTCTTAGGTTGTCCAAGTTTCCATTCGATAGTTTACACGGATCATAGGCTCGTCCGTGTTCGTGTAAACTTAGATAAGCCTAAGGTTAAGTTGGCTGGTTACTGGAAATTGAACGCGTCATTATTTGATAGCCAAGATTTCCAGCACCAGCTTTTACTAACACTAAAGCGGGAACTGACGGGGGCTGTGGTTGGGAATAAGTGGTGGGACACTCTAAAATCAAAACTTAGGTCGTTTGCTGCCGACTATAGTCGTCGGCTCAACTTAGCTAATTTAGCGGCGCAAACGGCAGTAGAAAAGAAAGTCGATCGGGCAGTTAAATCCCGTAATAGTGGGGACGTAGCCTTAGCTAGGGCCGAGCTGGCCTCCTTGCTTATCAAGAAGGATCAAGCTCTGGTAGTTAGGGCTAGGTTAAAAAGAATGTCTTCTGAGGCAACGAATATGGCCGCAGAATTGCGTGCAGAAGAAGCTAGGCGAGCAGTCAATCGGCATATCAAGGACATCACATTGCCGGATGGACGTACCGTGACTACAGACGTGGGTATATGTGGGGCTTTTCGGGATTACTTCCAGGATCTTTTCACCAGGGAGCCCGGTCTGAGTTCGGCTCAGTTCGATACCTATTTGGCTGACTTTCCCCGCCTCTCGGCGGCTGAAGCGGCTAGGTGCGAGGGGCCCATAACAGAGTCGGAAATCTGGGATGCGCTGAAATTGGTTGGCCGGGACAAAACTCCAGGATTGGATGGTCTTCCCTACGAACTGTACTTGAGGCAGTCGTCCGTTTTTGTTCCTCTGCTGGCTCTTGTTTATAACAACTGGATGAAGCAGGGGTCTATACCTCGACGCTTCACCAGGGGTGTAATCAAGTTGCTTCGCAAGAGCAAGGACGGTGGGGGTGGCATAGATAATTATCGGCCTTTAACGATGTTAAATACTGACTTAAAGATTTTTGCCAAGATCTTGGCCGGCCGTTTGCAGGCTGTCCTATCTAGTCTGATTGGCCCCGAGCAGACTTGTGCTGTGAAGGGCAGGACTATTCAGGACAACCTTCATTTGGTACGCCTGATCATCGAGAAAACCGACACTGAAGCCGCGCTGATCAATTTGGATCAGTCCAAGGCGTTCGATAGGGTTGACCATCGCTTCTTGGAATCTGTCCTTTCCGCCGCCGGTTTCGGGCCGTACTTTCGCACCTGGATCCGACTGCTGTATGAGTCCCCCGGTGCGTAATTGATGAATGAAAGGGTAAGATCGAAGCCCTTCACATTATCTCGCTCCATTCGTCAAGGTTGTCCCTTTCGCCTTTGCTTTACGTTCTTGCGTTGGAGCCTTTCCTTCGCAAGTTAAAGGCAGAATCCGGTCCTTCTGTTTGGAATTTCTACCTGGTGCTACCTCGGCCAGGTACTCCGCCTATGCTGACGACGTTTCGGTTTTTGTGTCGAGCAAGAAAGCCGAGATTAACGAAGTTAGCAAAATGGATACTGGACATTGACAGGAGCCAAGATCAATCGCGATAAGTCTGTTTGGCACGATTGGGTGCGTGGAAGGAGTTTCTCTTCGGACACTTTCCTCTGGACAGGCCGATCAAAGTTCTCAGTCTTTTTTCGGTGCAGTCCAGTTGGAAGCTGAATTCGGTCGGAGGTTCGAGAGAAGGCCGAGAGCGCAGTTCATCTGTGGACTCGGAGGGAATCTACTTCGAGGAGGCGAAGTATGTGCCGCCGCACATCTACCCGATTCTCCTTTACCGACTCTCCGTACTTCCTCTCCGTGTTAACGCCATTCGTTTGAGTTGATTCAGCTCTTGTTCTCTTTCCTTTGGCGAGAAGGCAAGGCTCCCAAGGTGCGTGCTTGAGATCTGTTGCCTTCCTACCGTCCATCTGAAGCGGTCTGGGCGTACCTGACGAGTGAGATTTCGTCAACATGCCTTCCGCATTAGATTCCTGGATCGAATGTGTATGCTAGCGGATGAAAGGCGCCCTCGTTAAAGAGGACGTCCATAAAAAACTTTTCCGTCAACCCTTGAGAAGTGTGCATTTGTCGGGAGAGAGGCCGGCCGTGTTCGCCGTGGCGGTGCTCATTTATAAAGAATGTCGTTTGGCTCTCCAGTTTCTCTTGCGGGCTACGGATTGCCTCTACAACGCCCAGTCGTTGTTATATGGGGCATTATATCGGGTGTGGATGGGGGCCGTTCAAGATGAACTGATTGACGAGCTCCAGGCTTACGAAGCAGAGCTCGCTCCATATGGCCTTGGGCGCCTGGGTTGAAATGTCTCACCAACGATGAGGCATCACTTTGGCTGCTCACGCCTGGCTGATGATTCGAGGGGCTCTCTGGGTAGGCAAGAAACTTCCTTAACGGGCCTAACACCGAAATCCAACCTGCGTGCGTTGTGGGCTGTCGGCGGAATCCGTCGGTCATGCTTCTTCCCTGCAAGGTGTTGTTGCGCCATATAAGTTCCTTGAAGATCTCATGGTTCGTATGCTGCGTGAAGGTTCTTTGTCAACAAGGCTAGTTCTGTTGACGCGGCGCGTGTCCTTTCCGTTGCTCTAAGACTGAGCCTGTGCTCTTTTATTACTAGGTGTTATGCGAATCGTGATTTGGACGACGCGACAGAAGAATTCTATGGTGAGTAGAGATTTGCCTCTTATTGGTCTTGCTTCTTCAACGTCAGCTTGAAGTCAAGATCGGGACAGAGAAAGAGGCTGAAACTCCTCCATCTGGGTGTAAAAAGTTGTGGGTGAGTCTTCGCATCTCTGTCCGTGATGAAAAATTACTGACCTAGAATGGTTGATGCTGAATTGAGCATCAGGATGTTTCTTCGGTGTGCCGGCTGGCTGCTACCCTGTTGGTTTGGAAATTAGGAAATGTTGATTTTCTAATTTTTCTCTCTTAAAAAATGCTTTCAACTGGATTGTGGAATTTGCTCATTGTTTCACTTTTTCTTTTGGCCTTCAATTTTTCTTTTTCAGTTTAGTCCCCACCTTTCCCACCTTAGGGTGTTCAACAAAATATTAGTTCTCCATTGGATGTGGCGTCTTTCAAAATTTATTTTTCAAGTGTGTTTTCGTTTTATTGTAATTGTTTAAATATGTGAGTACGATTTTTGTGATGTTTACTGATCAGATAAATTTGATATTATGATATTTCTAAAACCCACATGACCTTAACTTCGTCGGGAAGTGATTTTGCTGTGTCACAATATTGATAAAGGTAGAGACTTTTATTACTAATACGATTTATTTGGTTTCTTGTATATATCGTTCTTTCATTGTATAAAACCATTGGGGATATTTTAATGTTGTTGTTCTGCCCACATGCCCTCCCTTGAATATTGTAAATATGGGAGTTAAGTAGGACAACATAGAGCAGCCGAGGTATTATAGTGAACACAATAGTAGAAGTAGTAAGTAAAAATGTGGTATTATGGTATAGTTGTTATAAGTATGTCGGGGTCGACGAAAGTGAATAGCTAAGTTAGAGTAGGACAGATGATGACCAGCCTTTACATCCCCAATTTCGGCCTTGTGCCACATTTTTTGTATTCGTACAAAAAATAAATAAAACTTAAGTCACTGGTTGACGTGTTTTGTCATTTCCTGACTTGCTTTGGCGAGCGTCAGACTTTTTGTTTGCAATAACCCATTTGGACTAAATTTATTTCACAGAAAAGACCCCTCTTTGGTTTAGCTAAGTTTATTTTTTATTTATCTTTTCGTTTTCTTGCTTTGTTTTTTAATTTTATTTTCTAGCTTTTTGTATTTTAGTTTCGTATTTTTTTTGGCGGCCATATTTGTTTTTGTTTAGGTCGGCCGTCTTGAATTTATTTTTTGTTTCTCTTTTTTTCAGTATCCGTTTGGCCTTAAGTGCCATATTTATTTTTGTTTAAAAACTTTTCCTTTAATAGTAACTTTCATTTGAATTTTTGACCAAAAACAACCGTTTAATTAATTTTTTTTCCACTTTTCTTTTTAACCCCTCCCCATATTTCATTTACGGAGGTTGCCTTAGGCGACTCTTCGCTTTTTGTTTGACTTTCGTATTTATTTTCTTTGTGTAGTTTGTTTAATTTTTGTAAAGTTTATTCGTTGTACAAATTTAATTAGTTGATTCCTTTTTTGTAAACTTTATTTAATCCCAGCAAGTTTATTTTTAGCCCCTCCTCCTATTTTTAACGAGAGTAGCCTTTTTAGGCAGCTCCTTTTTTCTGTTTGTGTTATTTCTTTTTATTGTAACTTGTAAAGTTTATTCATTGTTTACGTTTGTTTTCGTTTATTTTGGTAAACCTCTCTAGAGGCTTATCTTTTTGCCGTTTAAAGGCATTTTTTTAGTGTAATATTGGCCGCTAAAGGCTAGTGTTTTGGCCGTTACTGGCTAAAACTTAATCTGTATTCATTTTAAAATCCTTCGGGGTTTGTTGTTGTTATTTTAAAACCGTTTTCTTGTCTTTCTTTGTTGCTTGTTTAGTTTGTGTTTTTATTTATTTTCTTTATATATATTTTTTTTCCCCATTTTTACTCCTGCCTTTTCCCACCCCTCCATATAAGTTTGATTGGTGGAAAAACAAAAAAAAGTGTTCAGTAGAGTGACAAAACTTAAAAATGGCCGACACTAGTCGGTCTATAAAGAAAAAAATTGGATTTCGACCCCCTTGGAAGGGCCCACCGGAAAAAACCGATGAGGCATTTCCCCCTCTTCCGGGAAAAGAGCATGAAAAAGACAAAGATAAGGAAATGAAATCAACAATGGCCGAGAATGGCCAGAAAAACGTTGAAGAAAAAGACAAGACAACAAAAGATGCTGAGGCCGGGGAATCGCCCTGTGGCTGGAAGTCCCCTCCGAAATGCACGATCAATCTGGCGGAGTTCTTGGAGAGAGCTAAGAGTTACGCACACCTTGTTGTAGAAGGTGGGCTCTTGGAGGATCCCCAAGAATTAAAGAAGATTGGAAAAAAAATAGTGTCAGTCTTCGTGGTGGACAAGCGTACGCGCAAAATTTGTCGCAGCACGAAAGACACAGTGTTGAAAACACTGCAGTCAAAGGGGTATAAGCCCTTAAGAATAGTTAAAGGTGCGATCTTCTACATGTGGGACATACTGCTACCCTCGCCAGAAGATTGCCTAGAATTGGCAACTGAAGAAATTATAACAAAAGACCACATTTTTAGAGCTGAATATGATGGCAAAAGAAGGACCAAGGTAGCAGTATATGAGGTTCCTCCTCAGGTCATCGGGGAGCATCTGGCTGCCTACTTTTCGCAGTTTGGCCAAATTTTAGATGCCTCCTGCGAGGACCTGACCGGGGGATGGTCTTTTGATATTATGATCAGCCGTGAAGACTTCGAGACTATCCCCAACTGTCTTGACGTAGGGGGCCTGAGGCTACCGGTAATAGTTACCGGTCGCAAACCCAAATGTTGGAGGTGCGGGGAGATTGGTCACCTCTCCTCCTCCTGCCCAGAGAAGAAGTCCTCTGGAAGTCAGGCCCCAGTCGACCAAAATCCCCCTCTGGCCGCTCCTGTTACATCCGTCTCGCCCGTAGTGGGCATGCCAATACCCAGGACCGGTGCGGCAGTTACCCCGGTTGGGAACAAAAAAGTTCCCTCACCCCCCGAAAAACCATCACCAGCTGCAAGTGCAGCCACGGAGAAGGACAAGGGGGAGTGGCTGGTTGTTGGCAGGGCCAGGGGGAAGCGCCAAGCTGCGGAACCTCGGTCCCCTGTGACCCCAAAGACTAAAGGCACGTACAGCCCCACTCCCTCTACCAGCAAGAAGGGCGATGCCTCGGCCTGGTCTGCTCCTAAATTGGAGGAGCTCAGAAAAGCATATGACCCCGGCTATCTGAAAATGGAAAAAATAAAGGAATTAAAAAAACAATTAGAGAAGCGTCCTTTTCGCCCGTCGGAGGATTTAAAAAAACAACTGGCACAGCGTCCAACCTGCTCCTCGGCCTCTGCCCCGTCCTCCCCTCAAAAGAAAAAGCCTGGTCCATCAAAGAAAGCTCACTCGTCACAGCCGACACCCCGAAAACCGTCCCCTCGAAGTCGAGACCCCAGCCCGATCATAAACTATTTCAGAGTTTCTCCCTGTCTCTCTCCCTGTCCCTCTCCTCCAAAACAGATGCCGCCTCCATCAAAAAGGCAAAGGAGCTCGTCAGCAGAGGATAAGAAGGAGCGAAAAAAGCCAACCAAAGTGCCTTACAGGCAAGGGGAGGACATCTGTCGTATTTCCCCGGCCCAAGCCGAAAGAGCCAAAAATTTCGGGAATCGAATAAAACAACTAAATGCTCTTCTGGCCATGAAGAAGTGTGGCGAAAAAGATGTAGAAGTGCCGCGAAATTTCCCATCTGCGCAAAGACTGCTGACTGTCATCCGCACTGGGCTGGGGGCACGGCAGACGTGGGGCATGGTCGAGGAGGCAGCTAAAGCAATAATATTGGATCCACCGATCATCACCACAAAATCCGAAACCTTGACTAACTTGGAAAAATTTTGTTCAGGACGGGTCCCTGTTTTAGTTCACCCCTCCCTTTATAGGGCGCTAAAACTAACCTTTCCCTGGGATGTTGGCGGCGTCTCCTCTGACGGCACCATCAAGAATGAGATGGGCCATGGGTCCATGGGAGAGGCTGTCGGCATCCTTTCCCCATGTTCTGTCCAGGACCCCAACCCTAATTACGTATCACAATGGCTTTATGGTTGGCAAGTATAAATGCCCGGGGGCTGAGGTCCGAGTCTCGGAGGGTGAGACTCACTCATGATCTCCAGCGCCTCGGTGTGGATGTTTGCTGTTTACAGGAGACCCGTTTTTCAGCTGGCGACCATGAGAGCATACTGTCTAGGGATTACGATCTCTTTTCAGCATGTTTTGATGGTCGTTCTAGAGGTGTCTCCTGGCTAGTGAGCAAGTCGTTGAATGCGGTGTGTACGCTTGTCTTCGCGGATCCAGCGGGCAGGATTTGTGTGCTGGATATTACCATAAAGGAGAAGTCTTTTCGCCTCATTGGGGTTTATGCGCCCAATGTCCATGGGGAGCGTCCTGCTTTGTTTCGGCAGCTCGAGTCGTTCTTTGGAACATCGAGGCGGGTAATTTTAGCGGGGGATTGGAATGCCGTCCTTGACCCTGAGAAAGATCGGATAGGAGAAAGATCGGGTACTAACAACCCGGATGTGAAACCATTTCGGGAATTTATCGACAGGAATGATCTTGTCGATAAATACCGAAATGAACACCCCCGGGAGGTAGTGTGGACTTGGACTAATAGGGGCAGCTCGGTTTCGAAGGTAAGCGCCAGCTACCTCGACCGAGTCCTAGTTAAGAGAGTCGACGTAGGGCTCTTAGGTTGTCCAAGTTTCCATTCGATAGTTTACACGGATCATAGGCTCGTCCGTGTTCGTGTAAACTTAGATAAGCCTAAGGTTAAGTTGGCTGGTTACTGGAAATTGAACGCGTCATTATTTGATAGCCAAGATTTCCAGCACCAGCTTTTACTAACACTAAAGCGGGAACTGACGGGGGCTGTGGTTGGGAATAAGTGGTGGGACACTCTAAAATCAAAACTTAGGTCGTTTGCTGCCGACTATAGTCGTCGGCTCAACTTAGCTAATTTAGCGGCGCAAACGGCAGTAGAAAAGAAAGTCGATCGGGCAGTTAAATCCCGTAATAGTGGGGACGTAGCCTTAGCTAGGGCCGAGCTGGCCTCCTTGCTTATCAAGAAGGATCAAGCTCTGGTAGTTAGGGCTAGGTTAAAAAGAATGTCTTCTGAGGCAACGAATATGGCCGCAGAATTGCGTGCAGAAGAAGCTAGGCGAGCAGTCAATCGGCATATCAAGGACATCACATTGCCGGATGGACGTACCGTGACTACAGACGTGGGTATATGTGGGGCTTTTCGGGATTACTTCCAGGATCTTTTCACCAGGGAGCCCGGTCTGAGTTCGGCTCAGTTCGATACCTATTTGGCTGACTTTCCCCGCCTCTCGGCGGCTGAAGCGGCTAGGTGCGAGGGGCCCATAACAGAGTCGGAAATCTGGGATGCGCTGAAATTGGTTGGCCGGGACAAAACTCCAGGATTGGATGGTCTTCCCTACGAACTGTACTTGAGGCAGTCGTCCGTTTTTGTTCCTCTGCTGGCTCTTGTTTATAACAACTGGATGAAGCAGGGGTCTATACCTCGACGCTTCACCAGGGGTGTAATCAAGTTGCTTCGCAAGAGCAAGGACGGTGGGGGTGGCATAGATAATTATCGGCCTTTAACGATGTTAAATACTGACTTAAAGATTTTTGCCAAGATCTTGGCCGGCCGTTTGCAGGCTGTCCTATCTAGTCTGATTGGCCCCGAGCAGACTTGTGCTGTGAAGGGCAGGACTATTCAGGACAACCTTCATTTGGTACGCCTGATCATCGAGAAAACCGACACTGAAGCCGCGCTGATCAATTTGGATCAGTCCAAGGCGTTCGATAGGGTTGACCATCGCTTCTTGGAATCTGTCCTTTCCGCCGCCGGTTTCGGGCCGTACTTTCGCACCTGGATCCGACTGCTGTATGAGTCCCCCGGTGCGCTGGTGGAAGTGAATGGGGTAAGATCGAAGCCCTTCACATTATCGCTCCATTCGTCAAGGTTGTCCACTTTCGCCTTTGCTTTACGTTCTTGCGTTGGAGCCTTTCCTTCGCAAGTTAAAGTGAATCCGGTCCTTCGCGGAATTTCCCTACCTGGTGCTACCACCTCGGCCAGGAGTACTCCGCCTATACTGACGACGTTTCGGTTTTGTGTCGAGCAAAGCCGAAGTTAACGAAGTTAGCAAAGAAATCCAGATGCTATGAGACGGTGACAGGGGCCAAGATCAATCGCATTAAGTCTGGTGGCTTGCGATTGGAATGCGTGGAAGGGAGTTTCTCTTCCCGGACCTTTCCTCTGGACGGACGGGCCGATCAAGATTCTCGGCGTCTTTTTCGGTCCTGATCTCCAGTTGGAAATGAATTGGTCGGAGGTTCGAGAGAAGGCCGAGGGCGCAGTTCATCTGGACTCGGAGGAATCTTTCCTTAAAGGGGAGGGCGGAAGTGTGCCTCGCACGGCTGCGGTTTTGCCGACTCTCCGTACTTCCTCTCCCCGTGTGCCATTCGTTTGGGATTTGATTCAGCTCTTGTTCTCTTTCCTTTGGCGAGAGGCAAGGCTCCCAAGGTGCGTCATGAGATCTGTACCTTCATCCATCTGAAGGCGGTCTAGGCATACCTAGCGTTGAGATTCGTCAACATACGCCGCACATTGAATTCCTGGATCAGATGTGTATGCTGGCGGATGAGAAGGCGCCCTCGTTGAGGACGTCCATAAAGGCTTTCCATCCTTGAGAAGTGTGCATTTGTCGGAGGAAGAGGCCGGCCGTATTCCTCGTGGCGAATGCTCCTTCTATAAAGAATGTCGTTTGGCTCTCCAGTTTCTCTTGCGGGCTACGGTTACTCTCAACGCCCAATCGTTGTCTCTTAGGGCATTATATCGGGTGTTAGTTAGGGGGGCCGTTCAAGATGAACTGATTGGCAACTCAGGCCCGACAGGCTCGCTCCATAACCTTGGGCGCCTGGGTTGAAATGTCTCACCAACGATGAGGGCATCACTCACCTGGCTGATGATTCGAAAGGCTCTCTGGGTAGGCAAAGAGCTTCATGTGGCAGGGCTAACACCGGGAAATCAGCCTGCGTGCGTTGTGGGCTGTCCGGCGGAATCCGTCGATCATGCTTCTTCCACTACAGTGTTATTTGCGCCATATGTAAGTTCCTTGAAGATCTCATGGTTCGTATGCTGCGTGGAAAGTTCTTTTGTCCTTGAGGCTAGTTCTGTTTGTAGCAATGTCGTACCTCCGTTATCTAGGGCTGAGCACTATGTGCTCTTTTGCTTACTAGGTGTTATGCGAATCGTATTGATTTGGACGACGCGACAGAAGGAATTCTATGGTGATGAGAAGTTTACCTCTTCCCAACTGATCTTGTTCTTTAAGCATCAGCAAGAGTCAAGATCAGGACAGAAAAAACGACACTCCATCTGAATTTGGCAAAAGTGCGTTAAGTCTTGCGCGTCTCTGTCGAGGTGAAAGGTGCTGACCTGGAGTGGTTGTTTGATGCTGGTTAGGCATCAGGATATTATTGGGCACAACATGTGCACCCCCTTCCTGTTGGTTTAGAGTGAAGTATTTGATTTTTCTGTTTTCTCTCTTTAAAGGTAACTTAGCTAGGTTATGATTGCTCATTGGCCCCACTTTTTTCTTTGGCCCCAGTTTTCTTTTGGTTTACCCCCTTTCCCACCATGGGTGTTCAACAATGTTAGTTCTCCGGTGGATGCGTGGCGTCTTTCGTTATTTTTCAAGTGTGTTTTTCGTTTTTGTTATGGTGTTTAAATGTGTGGTGATTGTGTGAGTGTTTGCTGATCGGATAAGTGGTATTATGATATTTCTAAAAATACGCATTATGTCGTCCGGGAAGTGATTTTGCTATCTAATGTTAGAAATAGTGAAGTTTTTATTACTAATACGATTTTATTTAGTTTCTTGTATATATCGTTCATTGTATAAAACCATTGGGGATATTTTAATGTTGTTATTTTTCTGCCCATGCCCTCCACTGAATATTGTAAATATGGGGAGTTAAGTAGGACAACATAGAGCAGCCGAGGTATTATGGTGAAAGACGTGGTAGAATGGTAAGTAAAAATGTGGTATTATGGTGTAAGTTATTATAAGTATGTCAGGGTCGACGAAAGTGAATAGCTAAGTTAAAGTAGGACAGATGATGACCAGCCTTCCCCATCCCCAATTTCGGCCTTGTGCCACATTTTTTATATTCGTACAAAAATAAATAAAACTTAAGTCACTGGTGCCTCCTCAACAGGTGTTTACTCGTGCAACCAGACTGGCAACTGGGTCCCACCCATTCACAGTCAAGTTAGCCAAATGCAGACGACAATTCTACTCCTGCAGCTTATTCTCTCGCACTTCCCGCCTGTGGAACTCATTTCCATATTCTTGCTTTCCTGACGGCTACAACCTCCAGAAATTTAAATGCAAAGTCAATACTCATCTACTAACCACTGGACTCTAGCTTTCTCCCCACCCCCCGTATAACCTTCCCTTTCTCTCCACTTATGTATCTGTCATCGCACCTGAATTCTCAGCTTTCTATTGCTTCTTTCTAACTAGTTTGTACTCCTCACTCTTTTCTAATTAATCTTTTTAGAGTTATGTAGCCCCCCGCACATCAGTGGCATTTCTGCCTTGCTCCGGGTGAAATGATTAAAAGAAACAATAAAAACAGTCCGTTGTTTGCATATATCATTGTTAATTCTGAACATTCTTCTTACACCTGTATTTGTAAATAAGCTTCAAAAAGATCGAGCTTCGAAAAAATTTCCACCGTTTAATTTAGCAAAATTTTCCTTTGGACTTGGTAATGTATAGTTATGTGATTATAAACACTTGTTTAACCCTATCGAAAAATCAGCACACACAAATTTTCTCTTTTCTTTTTCTTCTTTACGTATGTTGCTGGTGCTGCCCATTTTGAATGGTTAATCTTTTCTATCCCATCTACTTTTCAAGTCTGTCTAATTTTTCGTTCACTTAATACAATGTTGCGAATTTAAATACTCCGTTTCGATCTAAATTTGATGTCAACCATTTTTTTGTTCACTTGAAGTTCATTCGACAGAATATCCGGAAAATATTTTTTCTCAATTTTCCCTTTAAATTTTCCATCTGTTTTTTTAATGGTCAACTTACATTTTTGCAATAAACATTTATAGGTAAATAGCATATATCAAATAATTTCATCCAGTCAGTGCCGTATAAGCTTATAGGATGTTTAACTGAATAGCGTAAGCTTTTACACACTTGTTAAGGAATTAGCCATTACAAGTGATTCTGCTATTAAAAGATAATTTCTCCCCTAACACGCTGCTAGCAACGTTGTAATTTATATATATATATATATATATATATATATATATATATATATATAGGTCTTCGTTTGCATTCCATATAGCATCATTGATTATTCTGAATTTTCACATCCAAATTATAATTGTTCAGATACTCAAATTTTATTTGGTTCTCTGCAATTATTTTCCGTCACAATGGAAACTTTTCCTTGCTTTAGTTTCACCACATGATTTTTTATCTCCAACTTTTCTTCATATTTGACATTTCGAATTCTTAAAGAGGCAGTCATCTCTGGAATGTAGCCCGCAACTTCTAAAATATGAAGTTTTTCTTTTTGCACACTTTTGTATAGATTAACATTCTTTTTCTTGAATTTCTTCAGCATCAAGTCTCAGATTTAGGATTGGCTGACATTGGTCGATATTTCCTGTAATGTAAGTTTATTATTCTGTTCAAGTTTTCTCGCCCGTATTTCTACGTCTTTTACCGTTAAACTTTGAACGAAAAATAACCCTTTAAATATAACCACAGTCAGTTCATTTAATCTGAATCTTACAAACTCCTTGATAACGATTCTAGAATATGTGACAAAATTGTCGTTTTCTTTTTCGACAGATTCATACATTTCAAACGAGTATTAAGTAACGGGCTTTTCCCCGTTAAAAATCTTAATTCCAATATTTACTTTTTCATTTGTTTTCTCCGTGGTACAAAATTGTAGTATTTTCTAATGTTTACCGGTGCTAACTTTCTCAACAAAAGTTTCGTGTTTTTACGTTTTCCGACGTATCATCCTTCTCTGAAAGTTTGTACGTATTTTCGAAAATAAGCAGAAAATGTAGTTCTATGATCTGGACTGTATGCAAATTCAGATATGGCATTTGGCACTGCGTCAGGAGTGAAGAAACTTAGAGATTATTCCGTTTGCTTCAGAATTATTTCCGTTAACTTTTGTTTTTTTCTGAAGCTCAAACAACTGCTGATGCTGTTATCGTTGCTGTTGCTGAATTTTTACAAAAAAAATCTAATATTTCCTTCATATTTGAAGAATATGAATGTTTTTTTTTATACACGTCAAAGAAAAAACTAAACCAACTTCGTTCAAAATCCTCGTCGTCACTGTTTTCATGTGCACCGAAGCAACAAGTACTTTTCTACCTGTTATAACTGAGTAAGTGTTTCGATTCTTTGTCCCCCCCTATAATAACTTATGAGTTTCGATTACTCGTCGTTAGTGTTATCAGTCGCTTTCTCGTAATTACAGTATTAAGTATTGTTTAGATTACTCGCCGTGACGTTTTGTAGAAATACACTTGACTGAATACAGCGGTGTTATACTTACTTAGAGTTCATTACTTAAGAGTAAGAACTAATTTATTTGCGTCACCGGAGCCTATTCTTTACCCACAACAGAAAGAATGAAATGACAGATAAAGAAAAAAATATATAAGGCGGAAAATTTAAATTTAGCAAAAAGCCTAAACTAAATTAATTGGATAGAATAGTGAGCTGTTAAGAAAGAAAGAAAGAAACTAAATGGATAAAAGAAAGAGTGTAAGATAATGCCACAGAAGAAAGAAAAGTAGAGTTAGAAAGAAAGAAAGAAAGAAAGAAAGAAACTAAATAGATACGTCAGATAATGCTACGAAAGAAAAAAGTAGTGTAGAAAGAAAGAAAGAAAGAAAGAAAGAAAGAAACTAAATAGATACGTCAGATAATGCTACGGAAGAAAAAAGTAGTATAGAAAGAAAGAAAGAAAGAAAGAAGATTATAAAAGAAAGAAAGAAAGAAAGAAAATAGACACAAGAAAAAACGTAAGATAATGCTACGGAAGAAAGAATAGTAGTATTAGAAGAGAGAAAGAAAGAAAGAAAGAAACGGAGAAAGAAAGAAAGAAAAAAAGAAAATTAAAATAGAAAGTAAGAAAGAAAGAAAGAAAGAAACGAAGAAAGAAAGAAAGAAAAAAGAAAATTAAAATAGAAATAAGAAAGAAAGAAAGAAAGACAATTAAAATAGAAAGAAAGAAAAAAGAAAGAAAGAAACTAAATGAATACAAGAAAGAACGTAAGATAATGCTATTGCAGAAAGGAAAGTAGTGTTGAAAGAAAGAAAGAAAGAAAGAAAGGGTAATTAAAAAAAGAAAGAAATTGAAGAGCCTAAATTTAAATCAGAATTAACAAAGAAAAAAACTGATAAAGAAGAAAATAACGGTGAAAATATAATTTAAAAAAAAAATAATAAAAAGAACTCAAATGGCTGAAATAAACAGAAGTTAATAATTGAACAAATAAATAAAGAAATAAAAACATACGACACCGAAGCTAAGAATAAATAGAAAATAAAATGCAGCTCAGTGGTTATCATCCTGACAAACGTAATCAGTGAATCTCATCCGAGCCTTCTTGATGTCCACATTTTGATGTGCCTTTGGGAAAAGGCATGAATCCCATCGCCGCAATTCTTGACAAGTGTCTCGACATTGACATGACTCATTAGGTGACAGGGACGAGAACTCGGTCAGGTCAAGGATTTTCTCCCTGGCAGCATGGCCACCGGTACTACTTGTCACATGATATGAGCAGAGGGAATTGGCAATCATTACGAACGAACCATCAGGCCTATTGGAAAACCACCAAGAAGAAGGATGTTTTCCGTATTGCGCCAATAAATAACCCCCCCACACACACACTGGAGAGAAAGATAGCAAAATAGAAGAATGAATGAATGTATGTTGAGAAAGGATAAATGAAAAAGGGGCCATGACAGCGGCTGAAATCGGGGAAAGATAAAGATCAAAAGTAAAGAAAAACAACAAGGAAAGAAAGAAAAAAACGAAAGATAGAAATTTATCAAGAATGTTAATTGCGAAAAAGAAAAAGAAAATAGAAAATGAATGAGTAAAAAGATGTCCAAATAGAAGAAGTTTGAGGAAGGAAAAAAATTATAAATAAAAGAAGAAAAAAAGAAAAATAGTGTAAATAAAAATAAAAGTGAGAAAGAAAGAAAGAAAGAATGAAAGAAAGAAAAAGAGTTAGAAAATGAAAGAGGCAAAATTAATGTAAAGTTCAATAATTAAATAGTCAAGAAGCATAAAATGGAAGGAAATCGGAAATTACGACAAAGAAAATGGTGAAGTGAGAAAGGACAAAACAAAGAAAATTGCATAATCAGGTGAGGAATAAATAAACTTAAATGACGAAAATTTGAGAAAGAACGAGAAGCAATCAGATAAGAAAGCAAAATAGAAAAAATGAAGCGAAGAAAGAGAAAAAGAAGGCAAGAAAAATGTTTGCGAAGGAAAAGAAAGGAAAAGAAAGGAAAAGAAAGAAAGAAAGAAAGAAAAAAAGAAACTTTTTACGGTGAAAAGAAAGAAAGAAAAAAGAAAGTTTTAAGGTGAATATAAAGATGAACTATCATATAAGTAAGAAAGATAGAAAGAACGAATGACAAAAGAAAAAAGAATGAAATCTTTCAGATGGAAAATAAAAGAGAAAGAAAGGTGGAAAAAGCGAAAAAAGAAAGGTTTGATGGGAAAATTAAAAGGAACAAGCAAATAAAATAAGAAGAAAGAAAGAGGGAAGATAAAAACGTTTAAGGGGGAAACTAAGTAAAAGAATCAGATAATAAACAAATAAATAAATAAAGAAAGAAAGAAAGAAAGAAGACGCAATGAATGGAACTAGGAATAAAAAAGAAGTATAACAAAAAAGAAAGAGAGAAACAGAAATAAGAAATGAAAAGAAAAAAGGAAAAAAAGGAATGAAAAAAAATAAACGACTACATTATGGCTATAAAGTAGCAACAATAGATAAACAGGAGATAATGAGAGAAAACAAAAGTAAATTGAAAAAAAAAAGTTAAAAAGAAACAAATATATAAGTGATATGATTAGATGAAAAAAAAAAACAAAGAAAAATATGAGAAAAATAAAAATTAAAAAAATAAAATGAGTCAAAAAGAAATCAATTGATAATTCTCATTGGTCAATTAACCCCCATGAAATATGAACTTGAGCTTAGATGAATGTCAATGATTTTTCTTTTCCAGTTGCTTATACAGCAATTACTTTCTCTGCCTTTAGTACGTCCCTTCCCTGGCAGGGCGAGGATACTAACAAATAGATCAAAGCTTACAACGTCTACCAAGCGCAGGAATTAGTATTATCGAAACTTTTCCCCTCGGAAGCAATTGAAGACAGCAAATATGAAGCCACTTTTTAAATGATGATAATGAGAAGAGGAATCATGCAACTGATGTTAAAGCAGGAATGACATTTCGTAGCTTCAGATCTTAATTGATTTCATCTTGATTCTTGGTTTTTTATTATCGTTTCACAATAACAGAAAATGGCAGGACTACCATTCCAAGAGAAGAGAGCAAAAAGAATGAACAAGATACAGGGGTGTCAGACAAAGTATAAAATAAAAATTGGTGATACTGGTGCGGTTAAATAAGTCAGTCAGTTAAGGGCCATACGTGAAACACGCTTGGGCGATCATGTCTCGAAAGAGACATGACTGACTGGGCAAAATGTTATCCCGCAGTAGGTTTCAATTGCTTTCTGCGGTAGACTAGTTGCCAGCCAAGGCTATAAACTGTCCTGTTATTTAACCCATAACTGGAAGGAAGAGACGGATTAATACCTTTCCTAAGAGTATTTGCGCGTAAGTGAATGCAATTAATTTAACTGGGATTCGAACTCGGCTCTCCGATTCTTTTTTCCCGAGCCGATATCCACTGGACCACCAAGCACATCCGGTTATAAGAAGAGAACCAAAAAAACCAAAATTAAAACAACAACAAAAAGGGGGGTGTCGGAGAAAGAATAAGAGAACGATGGAACTGCTGGTGCGCAGAGGGGGTTACATGAGAGGGGAGAGCGAAATAATGAAGAACAAGATAAGAGATTGATTGAACTACTGATGCCTACAGAGTTACGTGATAGGAAAACGAAAAAACTATTTGTAACAATATCAACAAAACAGATGCGAGAGCACAGAGACAGTTTGCGTCGAGTTATAAGTATGATCTTTTTTTTTTTTTCTAAATCTGTGTACAGTTGGATTAGACCATGTATGGTTTACCCAAGGTATATAAAGATGATGCACCTCTTAGAATTTTTCTGTGGTTGTCTCTACAAAGCATGAATTGGCCAAATGGTTGGTCAAAAAAACACTTCAACCGGTTCCTGACCTATTTTTTACTCTGCATTTATGACTCCTTTAGGTCTTCGAATTCAAGATACTTTACAATTTTGTACTGATCAATAGTATAGAGATAATTTGCGCCCTGACCTAATTCCAGAAGCTGTTTCTTTTTTAATTTATGCATATAACAAAGAGGGTTAAATTTAGTTTCTTTAATACTATGTATGCGAAAGTCAGTCAGGATGTGCGTTGTGGTGCATTGGATATCGGCTCGGAACGGGAAAGCGGGGAGCCGAGTTCATTTACACGCAAATACCCTTGGGAAAGGTATTAATCCGTTTATTCCTTCCAGTTATGGGTTAAATAACAGGACAGATTGGGTCGGCAACCAGTCTACCGCAGAAAGCAATGGCAACCTACTGCGGGATAATCTTCTGCCCAGTCAGTCATGTCTCTTTCGAGACATGCTCGCCCAAGCTTGTATCACGTATGGCACTTAAGTGACTGATGCGGAAGTCGATGAGGTTTCGATTGGCAGTCACTTGCGTCCTATATTAGACAACATTTTTGTTGGTTTCTATCAGAGCCCTTTATTTTAAAAAATGCCGTAAACCTCATGTATATCTGCGCTACGCTGATGATTTTCATTTTTGATTCCATAGACGCTGCTACGGCTTTTCATACTCAACGCGACTCCCTTAATCTATCCTTGTAATTTACTGTAGAAGTGAAGAATAACTGTTTTTTACCTTTTTTTTACGTCCTTGTTAAACGTAGAGACGGTTTGTTTATTAGATGTGTTTATCGCAAACATATGCTCACAGGTCTGTACACTAACAGGAATTCACTTGTAACCTAAGCTCTGTAAAATTACTCATATCTACTTTAATCCATCGCGTGTTGATGGTATGTTTTTGTACATTTGACCAGGAACTTGAGAAGATTTATTCTATTTTAAGTGCATAAACGTTGAATCCAGTGTAAGTTCAGTCGCTTTAAAGAAGACTAATTTATTTTATAACTGCTGAGGCTTAGGAAAAAAACATCAAATGCGAGCTGACAGGTTGTCAACATGCATTTCTTCAGGTTTTTCAACTGTCAGTTTACGTGTTGTTGTTTTTTTACCAACTCGGTCTTTCTTTGTTTTGTTATAGATTTCCCACTTTCAAAATAGTTCTATAGTGTATAAGTTTAAATGTCTGTGTGACGCTGAATATATGAGACAGACCAATCAGGCGTTAAACATCCGAATTGCTCAGCATGCCAGTAAAAAATTAAGCAATCTGAGCTACCGTTCAAGGACAAAACCTACGCATGATTCGGCCATAGACTAACATTTACTTGGCATGAAACATGCCAGTACAGAAATAAAAAGTTTATGCACCCGCTTTGTTTATATGGAGTGTCGTATTGTTTTCCCGCTTTGTACTTTCTTGGGAGCATTTATTATTCGTTTATTCGTGAATTGTTTAAACAAAAAAATGTTTAATGATGTTCTAACATTTTCCTTCCCCTTTTGCTATTTTTTAAAGAAAAACGTCTTCTTTTGTTGTGCTAAAGGTTTTCTCCCGATGTATTGGCATGGAAGTATTTCTTCAAGGAAAAACAACAACAACAACACCAAAAGATACCCTTTGGAATCGATATATATATATATATATATATATATATATATATATATATATAATATTTTAAAACATGTACATAATTTTTCTATATATATATCCACGACAAAGATACGTTTGTTTCGACAGTGAAACTTGAATGTCTCATCAGGCGGTGTGTAAAGTCATGAAAAGCCTCTTTCCTTATATTTATTTAGTTTTGTTAGGGGTGTTGGTGGGTGTAAGTGAGAGGGGATAAGTCTCTGACCGTTGGAATTTTTGGAGAGGGTGTTTTTTAAAGTGGTTGATTAATGATAGTTTTTGATTTGTAAACAGATTTAACCTTGTAAGATTTTATTATCTAGTGACTTGAATATATCCTATGGATTTCTTAGAAGAGCCGGTAGTGAGTGGCACCGGATATTTTTATTTCAGCAGAGTCTTTATAATTAATGTAAGTTTGTATATTTAATCTTAACTTTAGATTTAGGGAATATATTTTTTCTTGGAAATTTATACAATTGTACTATAAGCGTCTGCGAGTGTTCTTGGCTAGGTTTTTTATCGAGGTACCCCCGATAAATATCGAAAATCGATAATCGAAAAAATCGGGTTATAGAAGGAGTGTTCCGATTTTAATCAAATTTGATACACTCATAGACAAAGACATAAGAAACGATATTCAGAATTTCAAGGTTGCAGTACTTACAATAGTTCAGAAAATTTGATATCGATACCAGGAAACTAAAGTTTGATTTACATCCATTCATTTTTTCTTTCAGTCTACGGTTTCGCTTTAACTGGAAACAACTATTGCTTTTAGTGTTTCGTGCCAACGTCCAAAGAATCTGAGCTCCAGGACCATGAATTAGTTTTAAAGCTTTCATTACATCCGAGCAACGCCGGGCTATACTGCTATTTATCCATAATTTTACAAACTCTAAAGTAGATAGAATTCGTAAATTAATACATAGCCTAATGGAAATTTTTAATCTTAAAGTACTAGTACAAACTGACATAAAAATGTTGACTTCCTAGATGTTGCTCTGGATTTAGTTAATAACGCATACTCACGCTACGAAAAATATAATGGTAACCCTATCTACACACATCCTAAATCTAATCCTGGTCCTGAGTATGACGGTAAACTGCATCCGGAAGCAAGGCCTTTGATTGAGAGATTGTAAGAAGCATGGAAGTACCTCTTAATTGCTGTTGTTCTCAAGTCCACACTGACTCGGAGTCGTAGCAACTGTTAGGGTCCCAGCTATAGGCAAATAGTTAAACTCCCAAACTGGGGTCGAAGCACTATGAAAGTATAAAAATAGATATTTACAGAAATATATACATAAAAAAAGGCTTTTATAGAAAAATATACATTTTTGAATGAAAGATATTACCAACAATGCATTTTTGAAGAAAAAATTATTCTCAGCAAAACATTTTTGGAGGAAAAAGTATTCTCAGCAAAACATTTTTGGAGGAAAAAATTATTCCCAGCAAAACATTTTTGGAGGAAAAAATTATTCTCTGCAAAACATTTTTGGAGGAAAAAGTATTCTCAGCAAAACATTTTTGGAGGAAAAAGTATTCTCAGCAAAACATTTTTGGAGGAAAAAATTATTCTCAGCAAAACATTTTTGGAGGAAAAAGTATTCTCAGCAAAACATTTTTGGATGAAAAAATTATTCTCAGCAAAACATTTTTGGAGGAAAAAAGTATTCTCAGCAAAACATTTTTGGAGGAAAAAATTATTCTCAGCAAAACATTTTTGGAGGAAAAAATTATTCTCAGCAAAACATTTTTGGAGGAAAAAGTATTCTCAGCAAAACATGTTTTAATGAAAAACTAAAAGAAATTTTCAGTTTTCTAAAATAAAAAGATTGAAAAAAAAATGTTAATTAAAATCTGACTATATCACTATCGCCCGGTTCACACTCCACCCACGTCTATTGAACAGGTGTAGAGGCTCATCCCTTGTTCCCTGTTTAGGACGTGGTTTCCGGCTTTCTCTTTTCCAATCTATTCACTCTTACGTAACCCCCTGCACACCAGTGGCTTTACCGCCTTCTCGGGGTGATATGATTAAAAAAAAAAATCAACCTTCTCACTAAAAGCGAACATTAAAAAAATACCTTAAACCTCCACTTTTTTATATTAAATAACCCATAAAGGTTGATATACCGTTAAACAAAACTCAAACTCAAACAAAACCTAATCCCTTAACGTCTATTATTAAGCACAGACTACATTCTATTAAACACAGAATAAACAACAATTGTTTTTATATAAACACAGTCAATATTTCTAAACTACCTTAAAATCAGCGGCAATAAAGACATTGACTTTAAAGATGATAAACAAAATTATAATAATACAAAACATAATACAAAGAGAAAAATAATTTGGTACACACCATTTAACCAAATAATTAGCACTAAGTTAAGAAATCAGTTTCTTTACTTAGTTCAAAAACACTTACCAACTAATAACTACCTGATCAAAATTTTCAATAAGAATACACTGAAACTTAGTTATAGCTCGCTTATAAGCTTTATATAATAATGAAAAGCACATTAAAATCCTAAAAAATATAACAAAATCAAACATCTTAACCAACTTATTATAAATAATGTTAATAACACTAATATTTGCAATTGTCATAACTGTAACTTATGTCCACTGTAAAGAGAGGTGCCGGAAAAATTCCATTGTATACGATACTACTATTTCTATTGAAAATCCAACTATTAACAAACGCTATATCAGAAGCACTAAGAACTTTTTAAGACTCAATTTTATTATCATAAGCTATCCTTTAATAATAAATTCTAAAGTAATTCAACCTATCTCTCCAATTGGCAATTGAAGGATGCAAATAAAACTCTGACAGTAAAATGGAAGACATTAACAAAACCTAGAACATGTAAATCGTTAATTGAAATATGTTTTCTTTGCTTACAAAAAAAAAATAATATAATTAAATTCCGACGAACTATAAATAAACTAAGATAACGAATTTACTACTTACTGCCATCTTAAGATTGTTCACACGCTTAAATGAATGTAAAATTATCTCAATATATTTATTACTAGTAGTATAGCCCGGCGTTGCTCGGGTGTAATGAAAGCTTTAAAACTAATCCATGGTTCTGGAGCTCAGACTCTTTGGACGTTGGCACGAAAGACTAAAAAGCAATAGTTGCTTCCAGTTAAACCGAAACCGTAGACTGAAAGAAAAATGAATGGATGAAAGTCAAATTTTGATATCCTGGTATCAATATCAAATAAGTTTTTTTCGTCATAAACTGAATTTTGAAAGCTAAACAAGTCCTCTGAGTAAATGGTATCATGGCTGAGACTAAGAACTGAAATTATACTTACTTAGAGCCAAACCCGAAGTAAAAACTGAAATAAAAGGGCTGAAAAAATACAGACATACAGGCAGATAAACAGACACACACACGCAAACATCTTGCCTGTTATATATATATATATATATATATATATATATTATCGATTTTATGCACTATTGTAAGAACTGTAACCTTGAAACGTCTGAATATCGTTTCTTATGTCTTTGTCTATGAGTGTATCAAATTTGATTAAAATCGGACCACTCCTTCTATAACCCGAGTTTTTCGATTATCGATTTTTGATATTTATCGGGGATACCTCGCCACAAAACCTAGCTAAGAACACTCGCAGACGCTTATAGTACAACTGTGTAAATTTTCAAGAAAATCAGTTCAGCCGTTTCAGAGTCTATAGGTAACGGGGACACACACACACAGACATACACATACACATACACACAGACAAAGTTCCATTTATAAATAAGTTTAGATTTGTTATAATCTATAAACCTACCACTTTTAATTATTTTTATATATACCTTAAAACTAAACTTTATTAAAAATTACATTGTTGTGTATATATACTTTCACTACTAGTAATTTATTATCTAGTGCTTCTGTTTTTTTTAAACTAACTTAAATTGGTCACATTTATTTTCTTTAAAATATTTATTTATATTAACAAACCTCTTTAAGTTTTTTAATGTTCTTATTTTTTTCAACACTTTGCTTAAAAAATAATACATTAGCTACTGTCTTAATCGATTCCTTTTATCAATTTTTGATACGTCATGTCTGGTTTATATCACTACGCTATTCATGTATCTTCACACATAATTCTTTTTAAAAATATAATAACCTTCCTCCCACTATAAGCATCAAAAGGATGGAATTTTTATTTTTTTTTTTATTTTAAATATTCTTATCAACACGCATGCACACACACACACACACACACACACACACACACACACACACACATATATATATATATATATATGAGAACAAGTAAATTAGCAGACATTTCACTGCTTGTTAATGGGGTATTGAATACTGAAGATTAATAGCATTTGAATTGCAGTATGCTATTATAATAATAGTAATAATAACAACTATATATATATATATGTATGTATGTATGTATGTATTGCACCACTGAAAGAAAGAGATAACATTGATTTTTAAACACCTTTAAGCAAGAGATCCCTACAAATGCTTCCTGGAAGAAAAAGAGACATCTCTTTTTAATCTTTAAACAAAAAGTTTACATTTATTTCTCGTTAAAGAAAGAGAAATGACTGATATTTTACTTATTTTTGCTGAAGGAAAACAAGAAAATCATCATTTTGGCCTTACTTTCCAAAAATGCCTATTAATTTTATTTTTCCATAGACGGAGAATTTTAAGTTTGTTTCCAAACAGCTTATTTGACTTAGGACAATCCTAAGAGAAAGGTGATAAAAATGGTGCACTTTTCATCCCCAAATGCGACTGCAGAATTTCCAGACATTAAATCGCCTCTAATAGGTTTCCACTTCTATACTCAGCGCGTCGGCCAACGATTGATCCAATCCCGGGTGACTCAGTCCATGAATTATCAAAGCGAGATACACACCACAAATGTACTTGTTTTTTTTTTTTTTGGTTTTTGTTTTAATGGGCCGTGAAATAATATTTTGGGACCAATGATGTGCATTGGACACATAGCAACTATCTAAAGTGTAATTGTTAAAGTGAATGAATACCTTAGATAAAAATTAGATAAAAAACAAAAGGAACAAAGCAACTAATCCGTCTAACGTAGGAAAATAGGATATATATATATATATATATATATATATATATATATATATATATATATATATATATATATTGAAATATGACTTATTATTTTAGTTAGAAAGAAATATTAAAAAACCTTATTTGAACTATTTATATTCGGTCAGTTGTTTTTTTTTATTTCTTATCACAGCGTTTCAGTCGTTATGCCATTTAGTCTTCGTCAGGTGTTTATCGATTTGTGTAAACTACAGAAATATTGAACTGAACCCTGCATTTAATTTATAGGGATAGACTGTTCTCGTTACATAATTCTTGCATAATGTTATCGTCTAGTTCTCATTTTCTTTAGAGCTAAATAAAATATCTGGTCCTGGGCATGACGGTAAACTGAATCCGGCAACAAGGTCCGTTTCTGGGAGGTTGTGAGGAGCATGGAACCATCTCTTAATTGCTGTTGTTTCCAGGATCACCCTGGCCCGGAGTCAGATTCCCAGCTATGGGCAAATAGTTAACTCCCAAACTGGGGTAAAAACACTATGAAAGTATAAAAATAATTTTATAGACATATATACATAAAAATAGAGTTTATAGAAAATATACATTTTTGATGAAACAATTATTTCCATAACATATTTTTGAAGGAAAAACATTATTTTCAGCAAAACATTTTTGAATACAAAATTAGAAGACATTTTCAGTTTTCTAAAATAAAAAAGAATAAAAAAAAATAAATTCATTAAAATCTGACTAAATTAATCTTCTCACTATAACCTAATATTAAAAAAATACCTTAAAACCTCAGCTTTTGGCATTAAATAAAACATAGATGTTTATATGTCATTAAACAAAGCTCAAATACAAAATTAGAACAAAAAACTGAAGACGACTCTAAGTTGATATTCCTCGAGTCATTTTCGCTAAGAATAAAAAGCATTTTGCAAAGAGTTGCTAGTGTAGGGATACAAAAGTCGATTATCTGCCTTTTGTCCAGATGGGTCACATGTGTCACGTGATGGACAGCTTTGTGATGGTTCTTTAAAGAGTGATGAAAGCGGCAGTTTGTTTGCAGCAGCCACCACGTGAGACTGCTTTCTTTTAGCCTGTGCGAAATTGTCTAGGCTGAGACTAAATCTGCCCTTCCACCAACAGCTTACAAGCACTTGGTACTCTTTCACACAGAGAAATCAACACTTGGTATAAGTCCTCAATCTGAAAAAAACACAAAACTCGCTTTTTCTTGTTCGTGGAATATGTCCTCGCTTTTGACATAGATGAATCCTGCCCATTTGAAACGTAAACGTGGCTTCTCCAGATACAGCAGTTTCTCCGTGTTATATGTATAAACCTTCTTTTTTGGTTCTCCTTACACTCTGTTTTGCCGTGTAGATACATTGTGCTATCAATAATTTGTTTATACAAATTACGTAAAAATGAAAATAAGACTGACATCTAATTTTATCAGATGTATTTACCAAAATTACACAAAAATATCTTAAAGTAATATAGAGTATATTTCTTCAATAGAACGGCCATTAAATTCAACCACAGCCTCCAATCGACTTCAGCATCTCCTGCAAATCTTCTGGATTGTCTCCTTGTTTAAAGTGGTGAAGGCTGCCATAGTACTTGCTTTCAGTTCATTTTTGGTGTTACACGGAGTTTTGTTGGTCTCTTGCTTAACTGCTCCCAACGCATAATAAACAAGGGTGTTGCAGTCTGGGGAGTTAGGTGGCCAAATGTGATTGGTTATATAGTCGCAGTAATCGTCTGACAGCCATGACTGGGTTCTTCTGACTGTGTGGCATGGTGCAGAGTCATGTTACCAGATATCGTGACTTCCAACAACCCATTCAGAGCAGCACTACCTTCTGAAAACACTTGATGTGTCTAAGGCCCTCACCAACAAATTCAGTTCTTTTCTCATCAAAACGATCAAAGCGAGATTTCCTAGCTGCCGTACCTTCGGAATCACCATTAGACTCGTCCAAATCTATCCGAATCCGCTGCACTGTCCTCAGATTGACACCCAAATTCTCTGACATATTCGTATTAAAGCTTCCGGTGCAAATGCCAAGCAGTACAGTAAGCTTTTTCCAAATTTTCTTGGAAAGTTAATTGCGTCAAAATGAACATCTTTCTCACAGACAGTACTTAACTGACCCGACAGCCGACAAAATCAGAAACAAAATACCTGCGCAAAATTAAAAATATACATGAAGAAAATTTACCCATTACACCCTGTATATGTGATATATTATTCTCTCCGTTAGACATGTTTATGTATATACTAGCAGTATAACTCGGCGTTGCTCGGGTGTAATGAAAACTTTAAAACTAATCCATGGTCCTGGAGCTCAGACTCTTTGGACGTTGGCACGAAAGACTAAAAAGCAATAGTTGTTTCCAGTCAAAGCGAAACCGTAGACTGAACGAAAAATGAATGGATGTAAGTCAAATTTTGATTTCCTGGTATCGATATCAAATAAGTTTTTTCGTCGTAAACTGAATTTTGAAGGCTAAATAAGTCCTCCGAGTAAATGGCATCATGGATGAGACTAAGAACTACAATTATACTTACTTGGAGCCAAACCCGAAGCAAAAACTAAAATAAAAGGGCTGAAAAAATACAGACATACAAGCAGATAAACAGATACAAACCCAAACATCTTGTTTATATATATATATATATATATATATATATATATATATATATATATATATTTCAATTTTCTGCACTATTGTAGGAACTGCAACCTTGAAATGTCTGAATATTGTTTCTTATGTCTTTGTCTATGAGTGTATTAAATTTGATCAAAATCGGAACACCCCTTCCATAACCCGATTTTTTCGATTATTGATTTTCGATATTTATCGGGGATACCTCGACACAAAACCTAGCTAAGAACACTCGTAGACGCTCATAGTACAACTGTGTCAATTTTCAAGAAAATCGGTTCTGCCATTTCGGAGTCTGTAGGTAACGGACACACACACACACGCACGGTCACACACACAAAGTTCCAATTATAAATAAGTTTAAATGTGCATGTCGTAGAAATATAAAAGTCTTGAAAAACAGAGTCATTATATAACAGATATAATAATGCCCATAATGGGGAAAATATAATGGAAGAATAACTCTACCATAGCACTTTCTCGTTGCACTACCAATTCATGTTTAGGTCACGTTTATTCTTTCTTCGTTGCTTTCAAATAGAAAAAAACGAAGGCTCGTGTACCAAAGCCTGAAGATATGTAAATATTAAGAAATCATTTTCTTTCTGCCAATAAATGTGAATTCAATTTTCTTGACTTTTATCTCTCTCTCTCTTTCTCACTCTCTTCTATGTGCCCTGTCCCTTCATGACGTAGGTGATCATGGCTTTTTACGTTTCCCTATACCTGGTAGCTCTGAGCACGCCTTCTTCTATTACACAATGCAACCCTCGTTTCATCATCCGCCTGATTAGGTCCTTCAAATATGTTATCCGTTGCTTTCCCCTGTCTCTTTTTCTCTCTATCTGGCCTGTTATTATCTGATTCTCCAAGCCCTCCTTCCTCAATGCGTGTCACAGGAACTTCAGCTGTCTCTTCCCCATGCTCAGTATTAATTTTCTTTTTGTTTCCATCATTTACAAGACCTCATCATTGCCCACATGCTCGATCCATGATATTCGCAGCATCCTTGTGTAGAACCACATTTCAGTTGCTTCAAGTTTTTCCTTCATCTCGATGGTATTGTCCAGCATTCACTGCCATATTGAAAAACGGACAGCACGTAGCAATCCAGTACTCTCTTCCTTGTTGAAAATATCAAAAGAATAAGGCGTCTAATTTGATTAGTGTATATAGTATTGTGTTATTTTTAAACAAAAGAAAAGATGGAAAGAATAAAAAGTTTTCAAATAGAAAGAGACAGGAAAAAAATAATAAACCAAAACAAAAATAAAATATTACAGTCTGAGGATCATTTTAATAGATATTTGAAATTTTCTCACCCAGTTGAAGAAGAAATTTGGCATTTTTATATTGGTTATTTTCAATGTTATTTTTGTTTTATTAATATTGATAGGGTTGTGCGTTGTGGTGCAGTGGATATCGACTCGGAACGACAAATCGGAGTGCCGATTTCAGTTGAATTCCTCGCACTCACTTACACGCAAATACCCTTGAGGTATGGTTTAAATAGTAGGAGAGATTGGGTTCTATAGCCTTGGCTGGCAACCGGTCTACCACAGAAAGCAACGGCAACCTACTGCGGGATGATCTTCTGTCCAGTATGTCATTTATTCGAGATATGATCGCATAAAGCGTGTATCACGTATGACACTTAACTGACTGAATATCGATAACTAATGTTTCTTCTTCTTCTTCTTCTTCTTCTTCTTCTTCTTCTTCTTCTTCTTCTTCTTCTAAACCCCATCGTCTATCTTTATTTTCTACTGGTATAACTCTTCTGCTTACTTGTTATAATTATACCAGTATTCTCTCTTCTTCTTTGTCTTCTTCTTCTTTGTCTTCTTCTTTTTCTTCTCCTTTTTATTCTTCTTTGTCTCCTCCTCTTTCTCCGCCTCATCCTACTCCTCTTCACTTCTTCCTTCTTTTTCTTCTTCTTTGTTCACGTTTGAGGATATGTATATATCATAAATTTCAAGCTTGTGTGGAACTAAATCACGTATAGACACGATACCTACAGTAAAACGCTACGAGCTTTAGATTAAGCACAAAATTTAAAAGGCAGAGTACGATCTTTCTCAAATTTCCAGGCTACGTTCAAAAACTCACCGCACATTCAACCAGAGCTTCTCAAACATTCCTGATATACATTCAGTATTCTCTCCTATTCTCTTAAACTCTTCCATGTGTGCCAACTATTATAGACATCACAGTTTTTTTTTAATCGTGTCACCCCAAGCAAGGCATTCCACTGCCACTATAGCGCAGGGGGTTACATAGAGGGATTGAGTATAGGAAATGTCAGAAGGAGGGTGATAGACGACTTAGGATGTACATAGGGAGAGAGTTGGAGTGAGTGGGTGTGAGTTAGTATGTTAGGAGGTGTCTATTGACCTTACATTTAAACTCCTGGAGGTTGTAGCCGTCGGGGAAGCAAGCATGCGGTAGGGAATTCCACAGGCGGGAAGTGTGAGGAAAGAAGCTGTTGGAGAAGAAATTGCGGTAACATTTCATCGGTTTCACTGTGAAAGGGTGGGACGTAGTTGCCAATCAAGTATCTCGTGCAAATTCACATCTAGGGGCCACCAGTGATTTAAGTTCATCAGAGCAGAAGCCATGAAAGTATTTATAGAAGAGGCACAGGGAAGCCACGTCACGCCGGTTAGAGAGATACTGCAGGCGATCACATTACAGATTCTTCGCTGTATTTTGTCAAGAACCCCGAGGTGAATAGAAGGGGCACCCGACCAGATGTGGCAGCAGTACTCAATACACTGGTGGATGGTGGATTTATATAATTGCAGGATAGATTCAGGCGGAAAGAATTTCCGGGCACTGCACAGAGAGCCGACTTTCATAGCTGCGGATTTAACAATGGATTCGACGTAGTCATTCCACTTGAGGTCCGCTGAGAGTGTCAGGTCAAGCAGGCGTAGTGATTTACTCTCTGGGAGGCGAGCCTGTTCCATACTAATGGGAGGGAGGTGCGGTTGTCTGTGGTGGTTAATTGACAGCAGCTTCGTTTTGGAAGAATTGAATTTTATGAGCCATTTCTTACCCCAATCCACCACGGATTGGAGGTCCTTCTCAAGCTCGGCAGCGAGGTTCGCCTTGTCACCTACACCAGATTTTTGATGGGGGCGAGAGTAAACTGTGGTATCATCGGCGTACATGCCTACTTGTGATCTTATGGCATCGGGGAGATTATTGATATAGATTAGATTAGATTAGATTAGATTAGTCATTATTCTTGCATGCATTTGAAAGTTCACAGTACATCTTTGGATGTTATTGGAGGCTGAAAGGAATTTCCCAGATATTTCCTTCACTTTTTACATTATTTACTCTGATATAGACAGCTTCAATTTTTCGTTGTCTCTAATATTGTCTCCAATGATAACGGGTTCATGTCCTGTTTGAAGATATGCCTTTGTATCTAAGTAACGATTAATAAAAACTGACGTGGCCATCCAGGATACTGCTGACTACGTCACGCAACAAATTCGTTTTTTATTACCTGTGAATTGCCATGATTTCTTGAGCAAAAATAGTTGACTGGTTTCTTGTTTCTTTTTTTACGGGTTTGAATTAAGAGTATTCATTTTAGAATGGCTACAACTCAAAGTAAGAGAATCCATCTTGCGAATTACGCCATAAAGGAGAAAGCGAGAAAGATAGATTCATGCCTTTTATCAAAGCCTTTGTAAGAAGTTGAACGCAACATGTTTTCTGTTTCTGTACCGATACCATGTAACAGTGCACTGACCTTCTTTAAAATTTAAATTCTATGAAGTTAGAGGAGAGTGGTTTGGAGATACTACTAACTGAATAATAATTATTATTAAAATTCTCAGGAGAATCGATTGAATAGTTAAGAAAAACCTTTAAAATATGTGGAGTAAGAATTATGCTTTAACTAATAAAATATAATTTTTAAGTTCCAGTGAGAATCGAACCCAGAATTAACGAGCCAAGATTCAATGAAATTATGTAAACCAAAGGTCTATCTACTTACAGCGGATGAGAAAAAGATATGAGTAATGTGTTGAATGCATTTCTTCGATTCTGAAAAAATTAGATTAAAAATGTGTTTACATTATACTATCTGTCCAATACGTCTGTGCTCTTACAAATTATTGTAAAGAAGTTTTTTAGAATAAATTTTGGACTGTCTATAACTCACAGTGAGAGAGTCTATCCGTTTATTTACTCTTTAGGAGGAATGCTGACCGATAGATTAATGCCTTTTATTTCTCAGAATTTGTACAAAATATGCCATACTTGAATTTGAATACTACTTACCAATTAAAGTTTCTGTAACTAAAACCATTACACACCTCTCACAAAGAATCCATTTATAGATAATAATAACTGCCCACTACTCTTAAATTCTTCTTTTAACTCTTCTACTGTGAGCCATGCTTCTTCCTAGCGTGGAAGATCGAGCCTCTCCACAATGTCCTGTGCTTTCTAGCGCTTAGTATTTTTCCTTATCTCTCATAATAACTTTTCAGTAAACAATTTAAGCAAGTTCTTTTCGTACGTCCGTCAGTGCTTTCTTCTGTCACGTGAGTTTCAAATTTTCCAAGCCTTCTTTCCTGATTATGTGCACTATAAATTCCTCTCTATATTTCTGATTCTATGTCTAAGTGTCATTTTTGTTTCAGTTTTCTCAGAAACTTTGTCTTTCCTCAGTCCTTAGTGTCCTCAGCCTCTATTTGTATAACTACATTTCTGTTTTTCATCTGAGATGAGATTGTCCAGAATTCCTTAGCATATAGGTGATCCGATATTACATAAAGTTTCTCTTTTCTTAATACTTTCATGAGATTGTGGTTAGCATCTTTCGCTTAGCTCACTGTGCCTTCGGATTTCAGTATTTCATTTTAAGTCCTCTGTTAAAATCCTTTCTAGATATTTAGTGTTTTGTATTTGTTTCATTTAGTGGCTTTACTTAATTGGTCGTGTCTTTGGCTTTTTCTTGTGCTTAAAATTATGCATCAACTTAATATCCTTAACAAAAGTCGAAACCTTGATTGCTATCCAACTCGAAAGTTAACGATAATTTCTCTCAAGAACGAATAGTGTATACAGGATTAGACTTTAAGTGAATGTGTAGAGGATTGGGTTACAAAGCTCCAGAGCCATTCTCTTGATATATCCTCCCTGAGCCAGTCATTAGGTGGAATCCAGAACCGATGGTTGAGGACCAATTAGCGTGAATGTCCAGACCAAGTTTTGATTCAAGTGCTGCTTTCATCTAGTTTCACCGAAGGTTTCTTCTTGCATGACCACTCATCCTTGAGGAAAATTCTTCCGTTCTCTCGCAAGTTGTGTGAATTCAGTTTTGTTCTTGGAGAGCGATTTTTCTCAGAAGAATAAACGTCCCAATTTACCTTTCTATTTTACTAATTTTAGAATTGACAAAGCACCAGTTATTAAAGACGAGCAGTATAACTCGGCGTTGCTCGGGTGTAATGAAAACTTTAAAACTAATCCATGGTCCTGGATCTCAGACTCTTTGGACGTTGACACGAAAGACTAAAAAGCAATAGTTATTTCCATTTAAAGCGAAACCGTAGACTGAAAGAAAAATGAATGGATGTAAGTCAAATTTTGATTTCCAGTATCGATATCAAATAAGTTTTTTTCGTCGTAAACTGAATTTTGAAGGTTAAACAAGTCCTCTGAGTAAATGGTATCATGGCTGAGACTAAGAACTGCAATTATACTTACTTACAGCCAAACTCGAAGCAAAAACTAAAATAAAAGGGCTGAAAAAATACAGACATACAGGCAGATAAACAGACACACACACACACACACACAAACATCTTGTCTTATATATAGATATATATATATATATATATATTATCGATTTTATGCGCTATTATAAGAATTGAAACCTTGAAACTTCTGAATATCGTTTCTTATGTCTTTGTCTATGAGTGTATCAAATTTGATTAAAATCGGACCACTTCTATAATCCGATTTTTTCGATTATCGATTTTTGATATTTATCGGGAATACCTCGACACAAAACCTAGCTAAGAACACTCGCAGACGCTTATAGTACAACTGTGTAAATTTTCAAGAAAATCGGTTCAGCCGTTTCAGAGCCATTATGTAACAGACAGACAAAGTTCCATTTATAAATTAGTTTAGCTGTAATCCGAAACTATTTTGATAAACATCACATAAAAAAAGTATCTAATTAAATCGATTTATTGTTCTCATAATAGAATAAAATTACTGGAAAGTAATTGAAAATCACCTGAAGTGAACTGAACGTGTAATGTTCTTCATGCCAATGACATTTCCACCGAAGTTCTCTACGGTATATGACTTCAGTAAATTTCTGTGTTCCTCTCAAATTTATATTTAAATTGGGGTCATCAGGAGGAAATGTGCACCTTTTCAACAGATTCACTTGCACACCGCCCCTCTCACAGATGTGAGGCCTCTTTGTAACGATATACAAGATTGTTGTATATATACTAGTTCAAATATTTAACGGCAAAATTAGATTTTTCTTAAAAATTGGAAAAACGGCAAACCTCGCGTTCTGAGAATGTTACGTGAACCTCATTACGCATTCACAATCAGTAATTTTATGCCATCATGTTTGCTGAAACACTCCACGGAATATTTCCTTTTTTTCCATATCCACATAAAACTATTTTTAGTTTTAGTTTATTATAAGGGGTTTTATACTTTTAGCCCTATTACGCCCTTGGATTCTAATTTGGCCCAGAAATGTTTAGAGAGTGTCTGCAATGAAACCCTTTGCTCCAATTTCAACTGCTCTAACAATTACATAATACCTTATAGAGCTCTTATTTTAGATTTTTAGATTTATTAGTTTTATAATCATGGCTGTGTTCCATCTAGCTTTTATATGCTACTGTTATTTCAACTAAGATGATTTTATAGTTCACCCTTGATATATATTATTCTATAATATATATATATATATATATATATATATATATATATATGAAATGATTTGTTTGAGCATTATTTTTTTCAATACTCGTATTTAAGTATATATTCTGTTTTTAATTAAACTAATTAAATTAATCCTGCCGAATGACACAAATTTTCGTAATAAAAAAAATTATCGCAAATAATCAGGCCGGTGAATATAAATATATAATACTGTTTATTTAAAAACAATATCTACATTAATACGAGTATCGATCAAAAATAATGTTCAAACAAATCATTTCAAATTGTTGATTGTTTATGACTAAGGTTCGTTAATCTTCGTTAATTTCCGTAATACATATAATCTGATGTGCCGGTGGCTACGTAAGAATGAAAAGAGAGAAAGCCGGAAACCACATCCTCAACAGGGAACAGGGGGTGAGCCTCTACAGCTGTTCAATAGACGTGATTGCAAACTGAGAAACCGTCTTGGTACAAAGAAAGAAAGAACACTGATCGTTCTATTTAAATATATGAATGTAAACACTACTCATTCTCAATTTTAAACGTTGTTAATGGTTAAAAATTTATTTATATTAAAAATAAAATTCAGTTGATAAATAAATATTTAATTCAATATGTTTAACACTTTATTTTAGTGCTATAAGGACCTATCATGTCTCGAAAAAGACATAACTTACTGAGCAGAAGATTTTCCCGTAGTAGGTTAACATTACTTTCTCCGTAGACTGGTTGCTAACCAAGGCTATAAAACCAACCTGTCACGTTATTTTCTCATTGCTAGAGGAAGCAGTAATGGATTAATATCTTTCCCAAGGGTATTTGAGAATATGTAGATGCAACTGGAATTCGTTGCGAGTCGATATCCACTGAACAACAACGTAAATCTTAAATGAGTAGTGCCATACTTTAACGACTACTATTCAGGAGTTGACTATTTCACTGTCGTATCATGAAATTCCATGAACAGAATATTTTATTTCTAAATATTTCCTTTAAATAAAGAATTTTATAAAATCGATTTAAATCATTGATTTAATAAACAATTAATTTGATTTAAATCAGTTTGATTTAAATCGAACAACTCCACCTAAAATATAATGAGAAACATATATATATATTAGAGGTTTTTGATATATAGGTTTTGAATTACAGCATGGAATATTGGTTATTAACACTCACCGTGTGACATTTTTTATTTAAACCGAATGAATAGAACGGACTTGAATCGAGAACATTGTTCGAAAATAAACAATTATTCGAAAACAATTATTATGAAAACATTTATTTTAATTGTAAATTGTTTGAAGGTTAATTAATCGAAAGGAGAATTACAATAAAGGATAATTATTTAAATACTTATGTTTGAAATAAGCATGTGGACATGCTGCAAAATAGTCAGTGCTTTGAAAGAATTAACACCTACGACTAATGACGCTCTTGAAGGATGGTATTGGGATTTTTGCAGTAAAAAAGCAACCATACGTCTGTGCATAGAATGCTGCTGTCATATATGGTCAGGCGCCCCTGCTGTTCATCTCAATTTCCTCGACAGGATCTAAAGGAGAAACTGAAACCTGATAGGTCCAGACTTGGCAGCTCGACTTCAGCCACTTTCTCTCTGGCAGTATGTGACTTCTCTCTGTCTATTCTACAAATATTTTCATGGCTTCTGTCACTTTAGTCACTGGTGCAAACGCCACAGAAATTTACTCGTGTAACCAGACTGGCAACAACGTCCCACCCTTTTACAGTTAGATCAACCCAATGCAGCCGATAATTCCACTCCATCTGATTTTTTTCTTGAGCTTCACGCCTGTGGAACTCCCTTCCATATACTTGCTTTCCTGACGGCTACAACCTCCAGGAAATTAAATGCAATGTCAATACCTATCTCTTATCCACTTGACTCAAGTTCTTTCTACATCACCCTGTATATCTTGTTCTTTTTCTTTCTCTCTACCTTCGCAACTGTCTTCACACCTGTGTTTCCATCCTTCTCTTGCCCTTTCTCTGATATAGCCTGTAACTTGTCCGTATTTCTTCTTACTCTCCTCTTGTCTAAACTTTTACTCTTATCTAGCCCTCTGCGCATCAGTGGCGGTACCGCCTTGTTTGGGTTGAAACGATTAAAAAAGTGTCATTCCATAAGGCCACATGGGAATTCGTAGACGCTCTTAAAAGAGAACAGTATTTGAAAGAAACTGATCTTGAAAAAATAAGAGGAAAATATGAAGAGCGCCTATTGATTTTTATAATCATTTCACCCCAAAAGAAGCAAGATCACCACTGATGCGTAGAGGGTCACAGTAAAAGAAAAAAGGCACAGGAGATGTCGAAGCAAAGAGATAGATGAGAATCAGGTAAATAGAAGGTAGCAATTGACGTTGCATTTAAACTTTTGGGGGTTGTAGCTATCAGGGTAGCAAGGAACTCCACAAACGAGAAGTGCGAGAAAATAAGCAATTAGAGTAGAAGAGGTTAGTGCATGTTTCGACGTATAATACATATGGTCGGAAAAACAGAAAAAAAGGATCATGGAAGTACTTCTAGAAACGTCAGAGGGATGCCACATTGCTTCGGTGAGAAAGTGAGTGAATGCCAGCTGCTAATTAAGACTCGATTATATTGCAAATCATCTTTTGGATTTTGTCGACACCCTCAAGATGAATACCAGGAGTCCCCGACCAAATTTAATCACAGTATCCAATACACGGACGAATGTTAGATTAATGTTGGATTTCATTCATTTAAGTGCCATACGGGATGCTTGGGCGATCATGTCTCGAATTAGACATGACTGACTGGGCAAAAGATTATCCCACAGTAGGCTGTCATTGCTTTCGGCGGTAGACTGGTTGCCAGCCAAGTCTATAGAACCCATAACTGGAAGGAAGAGACGGATTAATACCCTTCCCAAGGGTATTTGCGCGTAAGTGAATGCAATGAATTCAACTGGAATTCGAACTCGGCTCCCCGGTTTCTTGTTTCGAGCCGGTACCCATTGCACCACAACGCACATCAAATAAATGTATAAATATTTCATAATTACCTATATTGCAGTTTCATCAATGAAAAAAATGAAAAAGTTTCTTGTGATTCGGACCAGTTCAACTTTGTTTCATTGCCTTGTAAAATTTTGTAAAGTAATTAACAATAAAAGAATCATTCTGTTTTCATTTGGAAATAAATAATAAAAATAGTATGAAATACATCATTTCTTAAAAAAACTGCGGTGGCTTAATAATTATGGCTAGTAGTGTATATATATATATATATATATTGAATCCCTTGATCATTCCTTCATGTGCTTCCGTCTCTCACTTCTAAGCTCGGTTAGCTATCTCTTCTTCCTCTACCGCTCCCCCTCCTCCTCTGACTGTACGTTACTTGATTGCATCTTGACTAACATCGACAGGGCCATTTCTTCTCACCCATCTGCCCATATATTTGTGTTTGGCGATTTTAACGCCCACCACACCAAGTGGCTTGAAAACTCAGACACCGACCTTGCTGGGATCCGCACCATGCACTTTTCAATAGCCCAAGCTTTAACGCAAGTGGTGGACTTCCCCACGCGTTTCTCTAAAAACCCTAACGGAAGGGACTCTTTACTCGACCTTTGTTTTAACTCCATCCCAGACTCCTGCACTACCAGGCAACTCTGCCCCCTTGGAAACTCTGACCACGCCGTAGTCTCCGTAAACATATCAATCCGCACTAACTCTACCCAAGAAAACCAGACCAGCAGAATATCATACTACTACCAAAGAGCCGACTGGGACTCGTTCAGGGACTTCCTCTGCGACGTCCCCTGGAACAACGTCTTTGATCTTCCTGTCGAAGACTGTGCCTCCCAAGTCTCCTCTTGGGTTAAGGCTGGCATCGATGTTTTTATCCCTGCCAGAAAATTCCAACTAAAACCTAATTCGTCCCCCTGGTTCTCACCCGCTTGCTCGGCCGCTATTGCCCACCGGAACCATTTCTTCCGGCTCTATCGAAGCTGCTCGTCGAACTAAAACAGGCGCCTTTTCACCTCAGCACGGAACAAGTGTAAAAAAGTACTGAACGAAGCCAAGAGGGCGTTTGCTACCAGAATTAGGCAACGCATAGCATCCTCTAAGTTTGGCTCCAAAGATTACTGGCGTCTCTGCAAAAGCGTGCTCAGCAGGAACAAGACTTCAATACCCCCACTAATCAATGAATTTGAAGTTCTCACCTCCCCAGCCGACAAGGCTGAATGCTTTGCCCGTAGATTCTCAACTAATTCGACACTGGACTCGTTAGGAATACCTACACCAGACTTCCCACCCAGAACTAAGGCTCAACTAAATAACGTCCACATTTCACCCTCGCTGGTCGCCAAGATAATTGCGCAACTTGACCCACGCAAAGCGAGCGGCGGTGACGGAATCCCAGTCATAGTACTGAAGAAATGTGCCCCAGAACTCTCCTCTGTCCTCTCTAAACTCTATAACCTCTGCCTATCTGCTTCCTGCTTTCCTGCCTGTTGGAAGTCCTCCTGCGTAGTACCTATATTTAAGAATTCTGGCGAACACTCAGACCCCGCCAATTACCGTCCTATTAGTCTCCTTCCAATCTTTGGCAAAGTTTTCGAAGCCATTATCAACGCCGAGGTGATTCAGCACCTTATGACCAACGGGCTTCTCTCTGACAAACAGTATGGGTTTCGCTTCACCAGGTCTACTGCTGATATGCTAACGACCATTACCGAGTACATATACCAGGCACTCGACAAGAATGGTGAAGCCCGAACCGTTGCCTTGGATATCTCCAAAGCATTCGACAGGGTCTGGCATGCTGGCCTTTTGTGCAAACTGCGGAGCTATGGGATAACTGGACATTTGTTTGACCTCATCCAGTCCTTCCTCTCTAACCGCACATTAAAGGTGGTATTAAATGGGCATGCCTCCCAAAACTACCAGACGAACGCGGGCGTCCCTCAAGGTTCTATCCTAGGTCCCACGCTCTTTCTGATCTATATTAATGATCTCCCCGACACCATTAGATCCCAAGTTGGCATGTATGCCGACGACACAACAATCTACTCCCGCATCGATCAGAAACCAGGTCTGGACGACAAAGTGAACCTCGCTGCCGCACTTGAAAGGGGCCTCCAATCCGTAGTGACCTGGGGTAGGAAATGGTTGGTAAATTTCAATGCCTCCAAAACAAAGCTGTTATCAACTAACCACCATAGACAATCGCATCTACCTCCCATTAGCATGGGACAGGCTAGCCTCCCAGAGAGTAAAATACTACGCCTCCTTGGCCTTACACTCTCGGCGGACCTCAAATGGAATGACTATATTGAATCCATTGCCAAATCTGCTGCTATGAAAGTGGGCTCCCTGTGCAGGCCCCGATAATTTTCCCACCTGAATCTATTCTGCACATATACAAATCTACCATCCGCCCGTGTATTGAATATTGCTGCCATATATGGTAGGTGCCCCTGCTGCTCTCCTTGGGCTTCTTGACAAAATACAAAGGAGGATCTGTAACGTGGTTGATACTGACTTGGCAGACCGGCTGCAGCCGCTCTCACACCGGCGTGATGTAGCTTCCCTGTGCCTCTTCTACAAGTACTTTCATGGCTTCTGTTTCGATGAGCTTAGATCACTGGTGCCGCCTAAGCACGAATTTACACGAGATACTAGATTAGCAACTAGGTCCCACCCTTTTACAGTTAAACAAATAAGATGTAACCGTAAATTCTACTCCAACAGCTTCTTTTCTCGCGCTTCCCGCCTGTGGAACTCCCTTCCACAAGTCTGCTTTCCCGACAGTTACAATCTCCAGGTGTTTAAATGTAGGGTCAATAGACACCTCCTATCACACTAACTCCCAACTATTCTCACAACACTCTCATCTACCCAACCCTCATTCTCGGTATCCTCACCCGCCTATCACCCACCCTCTGTTATTTCCTATATTTAATCAGCCTTTCTCCACTCTACGTAGCCCCCTGCGCAGTAGTGGCAGTGACATGCCTTGCTCGGGGTGAAACGCTTATAAAAATAAATATATATATATATATATATATATATATATATATATATATATATATATATATAGTGTGATATGCACACATATCTGTGATATATATCAGTGGCGTCTGATGAAAATGGTTTCGACAGATTTTATTGTATGAATTTTTACTCGCAAACCTGGGCACAATTAAATCACTCGTAATTATGCACACTTATTACACATAAAACCACAGCAGTCGAACTTTCTGATTGCCCCCTTTCTCTCTTTCAATTTCTCCTTATATATATATATATATATAATCCTGTTGCCCCAAGCAATGCATTTTACTGCCACCTGTTGACAGGTTACAGGGGGTGTCAGGAAGATGGTAGGAGAAGGATGAGAATACTATTGAGAGTAGAGTGGACGAAGAGAGGAGCATGAGAGAGAGAGAAAGAGGATGGAAGTTAGTGAGATAGGAGATGACTATTGATTTTACATTTGAATTCTTAAAGATTGTAACTGTCGGGAAAGCAAGTGAACGGAAAGGAATTCTACAGGCGGGAAGTGCGAGAGAAGAAACTGATGGAGTAAAATTTGCTTTTATGATTTAGTTGTTTAACAATAAATGGTGGCACCTATTTGTTACTTTTGTGGCACGAGTAAATTCATACATAGGGGGCACTAGAGAGCTAAGTTCATAGGAGCAGAAACCATGAAAGTATTTGCAGAAGAGACACAGAGAAGCCACATTGCGCAGGTGAAAAGTGACTGTATCCTAGCTGCCAAGTCAGGATCGATCACATTACAGATTCTCTGTTAGATTTTGTCAAGGATACCTAGGTGGATAATAGGAGCACCCGACCAAATATGGCAGAAGTTTACAATGTACGGGCGAATGGTAGATTTGTATATATGCAGGATTGTTTCAGACGGGAAAAACTTCCTGGCCTTACACAGAGAACCGACTTTCTTAGCAGTGGATTTAGCTATGGATTCTATATAGTCATTCCACTTGTGGTTTGTTGTGAGATTTAAGCCGAGGAGGCGCATTGTTTTGCTTTCAGGGAGACTAGCCTGATCCATGCAAATGGGGAGGTAGGAGCGATTACCTGTGATGGTTAATAGATAGCAGCTTAGTTTTGGAAGCATTAAAATTCACGAACCATTTCTTACCTTAGTCGGCCACGGATAAGAGGTCATTTTCCAGCTCGGCAGCAAGGGTTGCTTTGTCAGGTTCGGCAGATTTTTGATTACTGCAAGAGTAAACCGTAGTGTCGTTAACGTATATGCCTACTAGGGATCTTATTGCATACTGTAAAGAGGACAAATAGAACCAAAGCCTGTCAAATGCCCAAGCTTCACCATTTTTATCTGAATCTTGATAGAATCTTTCAGTAATAGTTGTTAATATATCAGCAGTCAACGAAGAGAAGCAAAGGTCATATTGTTTATCGGAAATAAGATTCAGTTTATTAAATTGTTTAGTTCTTTGTCAAAAAAAGGAGAAGTCTCAGTTGATGCAGCTGAAAAAAGGAATATAGAAAACTTTGGCAGATATCATATAGTTTGTTTTAAATTTAATCTTAAGCTTATTTTAAGTTTTATTACTCATTTCACAACAAGCAAGGTATTATCGACACTGATGTGCAGAGAGCTATATAAGAAAAGAGTGAAGACAAAGACGAACCAACTAAAGGAAGAGAAAGAGAAAGGGTAAGAAAAATAAATGAACACAGGAGTGAAGTGGATAAGTGATTGGAATTGACGTTCCATTTAAATTCTTGACGGTTATAGCCGTCGGGAAAGCAAGTATATGGAAGGGAGTTTCACAAGCGGGAAGCTCGAGAAAAGAAGCTGATGGAGTAGAATTGTTGCCTGCATTTGGTTGATCTAACTGTAAAAGGGTGGCACCTTTATGCCAGGCTGGTTACCCGAGTAATTCTTGCGGAGATGGTCAGTGACCTAAGTTCTTCGGAGCAGAAGCCATGAAAATATTTTTAAAAGACCCAGAAGGAAGCCACATCACGCATGAGAAAGTGGCTGGAATCGGGACCAATAACATTACAGATTCTCCTTTGGAGCCTGTCGAAAACACTAAGACGAACAGCAGGGGCGCCTGGCCAGATATGACAACAGCATTCCATATGTTAAATTTTACTATTCGTATATATATACTTTACAAATGTGCTGTAATATCGGATGATGACGCGTCTACTACAAACTTTACTACCTCAGCCACTAAAAAACAGTCTGTTACGCCATATAAATATATATATGTATAAATGCAGATACGAGTGTATATAGCTTTATCCAGCCGATGGAAAGAAAGAAATTTGTGGGTTCGGAATTTGTATCGAGCGGAAGTAAACGGAGAAAAATTCGTGACAAGGAATAAAATAAAATGCTTTTTATTAAAGAAAATGTCTTACTTGAAATGATTGAACTGAAACATAAGCCAACATTTATCATATATATATATATACACACAGTGAGTGAGAGAGAAAGAGAAGTGATGTTGAAAATATATTCAATTTTGAAAGTAGAAATAACGTCACTGATGTTTGTCGATTGAGACGGCCTTGCGTTAACAGGAGAAAGCAATTAAAAAAATGTTTGCCTGCAAATAAGCGTCGGCCATTTTTTGCCATTTTCATTTGCGTAGATATTGACGTAACCATTTCTCTGCGAATGGATTTCCTTCCGCTCTCGCTTATGCTTGTGTGCTTATTTTTGTTTGGTTGTTAAGCTTCTATTGAAAATGGACAGAGCAGGAAATCTGAAGGAAAATTGTGGATACGAAATCTATCAATAAGATAGAAAAGAAAAAGAAAGGCGAATGACAGAAAGAAAAGGAATATCGATTTTTTTTCTAATTAAAAAATAACGAATGAATTATCGGGAAAACTTTTAAAAAGACAAGGAAATGTATGAAAGTCATAAAATAATTGCTATTAAAATTGGATGATTAATGCTATTTAACAGCGTAATGATAAAAAAAAAAACAACTTTTATGAAATTATTTCTTTAACTATATAATTGACTTCCTTGCCAATGAACGCAATTCAATAATGAATCATATATGCTAAACATTGTACAGTGAACATTTCAGATCGATATTCTACCAATAACATGATAGTTTTCAAACGTATTGATGACATGTATAAATAGCTGTGGTTGGTTGATGAAAATTATACAGCCGAAATTTCTTTCAAAAATCTGAAAAATAGACATTTAGATAGTTGAGATGAAAGGATTATTTGGTTATAGACCGTTAAAGAAGCCCGTAACACAAATCCACAATCATTACTACGGTTTACTCTTGCATCAATCAAAAATCTTCCGAGCCTGACAAAGCAAACCTTTCTGCCGAGCTTGAAAATGACCTCTAATCCGTGGCCGACTAAGGTAAGAAATGGTTCGTGAATTCTAATGCTTCCAAAACAAAGCTGCTATCTATTAACCATCACAGGCAATCGCTCCTACCTCCCCATTTGCATGGATCAGGCTAGTCTCCCTGAAAGCAAAACAATGCGCCTCCTCGGCTTAACTCTCACAACAAACCACAAGTGGAATGACTACATAGAATCCATAGCTAAATCCACTGCTAAGAAAGTCGGTTCTCTGTGTAAGGCCAGGAAGTTTTTCCCGTCTGAAACAATCCTGCATATATACAAATCTACCATCTACCCGTGCATTGTAAACTTCTGCCATATTTGGTCGGGTGCTCCTGCTATCCACCTAGGGGTCATTGACAAAAAAAAAAAAAAAAAGAAAAAAGAAAAACGGAGAAGCTGAGCTTGGCAACTCAGATACAGTCACTTTATCACCTGCGTAATGTGGGTTCCCTGTGTCTCTTCTTCAAATGCTTTCACATATTTTGCTCTCAGGAACTTAGCTCCTTGGTGCCCCCTATATATGAATTCACTCGAATCATAATATTAGCAACTAGGTCCCACTCTTTTTACTGTGAAACAAATAAAATGTAAACTTAGATTCTACTCCATCAGCTTCTTTTCTCTCAATTCCCGCCTGTGAAAATCCTTTCCGTTTACTTGCTTCCCTGGCAGTTACAATCTCGAAGAATTTAAATGTAAACTCAATAGTCATCTCCTATCTCACTAACCTATATCCTCTCTCTCTCTCTCTCTCATTCTCCTTTCTCCGTTCACTCCACTGTTACTAGTATTCTCATCCTTCTCTTACCCAATTCCTGACACCCCCTATAACATGTCACTCTTTTTCATACCTCTCCTCCTATGTAACCCCCTACAAAACAGTGGCACTAAAATGATTTGCTTTGGGCGATATGATTATGAAAAAAAGTTAAAATGTTATTGTATTCATGAGCGAATGTCATTAACTTATTCAGATTTTCATATGAAATCGAAAAGTGAACGTTGTCTTGATTAGCATTGTTCTAGATCTTTTTTACAAAAATGCAAGTACTCCTCAATGCTCTATTCTTGTGCTAACATTGCTTCTAAATTTTATAAATGATCTTTCTCATATTCTCAACACAATATCTATGCTGATGTCACAACTACTAACTCCGGTATTAATTGTAAGCTTGATCAATTCGATAAGATTAAATTGGCAGCTGATCTCAAAAATCATCTACAGTCTGTTATTAAATGGGGCAAGAAGTGACTTGTTAATTTTAGTAGCTCCAAAATAAAACTGTTCTTTTTTTTTAATCATCGGAGAGGTGATGTTTTACCTTTCATCAGCATGACTGATGCTAACCTCCAGAAGAATGTCTTATTGTGTCTTTTCGGACTAAAGTTTTTGGCTGACATGAAATGAAAAGAGTATATAATATTTCTGATAGAAAATAATAATAGGTTAATAAACATCCGCTAGTTAGAGTTTCATGTCGGATTAAATATTCTATGTTTTCATAATTTGTGTTTATTTCTGAGATGAGTAATTTTCAATAATCTTGGAATTATTTCAAACTTTTGTTCTCATCTTGGTTGATATATGTGTTATAATAGACACAATGTTTCGACAAAGTAATCTTTGGTCATCAACAGGTGTCAAGATGAGAACAAAAGTTCGAAATAATTCCAAGATTATTGAAAATTACTTATCTCAGGAATAAGTACAAATTATGACGTGACACGTATCCAAAAACATAATCCAGTAGTTAAAACCCATCTGACACTGAATATAAAAGACTCCAAAAATACGCCACTAAAGTCCTTCGGAAAGTTGGCGTAGTGGATATAGCAGTTGGTTATACCTATGTTAGTATCATCTAGCGGTCATGAGTTCGATCATTGGACTTAGTAGTGGCGAACCAAATTCCAACATGAAAGAATAAAAATTGAATAATGAAAGAACAATAATTGATTTCACACAATATTTCGCAATAATCAATGAAATAATCCCTATCAGACAATCAATGGATAACCATGATGATAACCAGTGGGTACTTGGTCAAGACGTTGTGTCTATTATGACACCTATATCAACCAAGAAATAATCTCAAGGTTAATGTTTTAATAAGATCTAAAAACGTACATTTGTGGTTCTATCCTTAGGATATTAAGCATGTTGTTAAAAGCCAATAATTATTTGTATTTAACTAGAATTATGTATCATTAAATGATTAATTATTTGATTTATATTTTATATCTATGTGTGTTTGTATGTGTAATTGTGCGTGTGTTATTGTGCGTGCATTTGTGTATGTTGGTTGTGCGTTTGCGTGTGCGTTTCTCTGTGTGTGCGAAACTCAAAAACAGGATAAAATATTCCGTGCAATACTTTTGTTTACATATAATAAATACTGGACGAGTACCTTTTTATTTTCATTCACTCTGAAAAAGCAAAACCACAAAGATCTGTCTGCGGATGACTATAGTATATATATATAGATCTACTTGCTTCTGGTAGGAATCGAAACTCGACCGATTTGGTGTCAGTCGGAGTCGCTACCCTAAGTCATAGCTGTATAGAGTCAGAGAAGGGGAATTTTAACCTCTTGTATAATGCATCGCAGAAGTGGAAACTGTTTTTAACATTTTCTTCTCTAGAGAGCTCAATCGTAATTTATATATATTTATTTATATATTTATGTAATTTATATATATATATATATGTGTGTGTGTGTATGTTTAAAGAGAGATCTCCCATATATATATATATATAGTCATCCCCAAACAGATCTGTTTCGCTGTATCACAGCTCATCAATACGGTTAAACATCCGATTGCTTTTAACCCAGGATTGAAACCCGTCTGAATTGGCGTCAGTCGGCGATTCTACCTCTGAGCTATCGGTGCTAGTTCGAAGGAGGTAGACTTTTGGCGTATGATGTATCATACGCCAGTAGCCAGAGTGCTCGATTTCATTACTGAATGAGCGATGTGTAGATGCTAGAGTAGCTATTGTTTTTTCAAAGTCTACCATTCTTCCAGAGTGCTCAATCAGAGAGTGAGAGCGTAAATAGTTATCCGCAGACAGGTCTGTTTCGCTGCATCACAGCTCATCATTACGGTTGTTTGTGAAATATTTAGATCAAAACTGGTTGAATTAATTTCTGCGTATTAGAGAAACATGCAGACGTTAAACAAAACACATCCATGGACACAAAAGAGACTTTATACATAACAATTTATCAAATGCACTAATTATTGACAGAAATAAATTTATTCACAATTTTAATCTAAAACATGTCACACTCATCGAAAGAAAAGTCATTTACCCGGAAGGAAAATTCTCGAAAATGCCGCTATCTTCTCGTATCGAAATAATTAGTCTACGCTCCTGTTTCTTTCTAGTCTCATCTTTCTTGAAAGAATTACTACTTTTCAAAACAAACTACATGACCACAAATTGGTTAAATAATACAAATAAAACCGTTAAATCCATCCCCTCCTGTTTTTGAAGATGCACAGTACATGCATTCATGTCATGCCATAAATTATCACAATTAAAATTTTTATTCCTTTCTTTCTTTCTTTCTTTCTTTTTTTCTTTCTTTATATATATATATATATATATATATATATATATATATATGAAAGACGCATATTTTGGCAGCATGTTTTCTTTTAAGCAAGTTGTGTGAAACGTTAAAGACAACATAGTCTTATATATTTTCTTTTCAATTTTTCATATTTTCTGATCAGACATTTTTTTTTCGGAATTATATTTGTATAAAAATTGTCCAAAAGTCGTCCGAGTAATTACGAAGTTAAAAATTCTTCATAACGTTTATTTGTTTTCTTTTAAAATGTAACACTTTTCCTGTTACAAGGCAATATTTTATTTTTAAACTGTAATATAGTCCCTAATGATGAACAATGACGTTCGTAAGTACTAGGACAACTTTTGGACAATTTTATACAAATATATATCCGAAATAAATAGTCTCATCAAAAAATATGAAAAAATTCTAAAGAAAATATATGAGACTATGTTGTCTCTAACGTTAAGCACACCTTGCTTAAAATATATACAGTGACACGCATAAGTATTGAATGCATGTTATTTTCTGTTATAACTCTAGTTTATTTTCGATATTTTGCCTGATATTTGGTAAGTAATATCTCGTAAAGTTGTTTTAATTGTATGTGGAAGGAAAATTAAAAACTCATGGTTGAATCCATTTGTTTATCAAAGTTCAAAATTACCCCAGCAAAAGTATTGGATACATGACCCTTTTTTTCAAATTTCCAATTGAAACTTTCTATTTTAAAAAAACTTTAAATATTTCAATTTTTGATATTATTGGAATGTTATCTCTGATCAATCAGAGAAGCACACAATTGCTTTCAAGATAGTGCTACTAATCATCTGACCCTTTGATGTGCATTCTGCAATTCAAGGATTAAAAATGGGAAAAAACTGAAAAATTATCCAGAATTATGCGAAATAGAATCATTGAAAGTCACAAAGGAGAATGAGGTTACCAAAAATTAGCAAAGAAATGAATCTAGCACTAAGTACAGTAGGAAATATCATCAGAAAGTATAAGCAGTATGCTGACGGTACAGAAAACCTTCCAAGAAATGGAAGACCGAGAAAAATAAATGCGAGGACTTCAAGCTGGATCAGCAGAAATGTGCAAAAAAAAAAAAAACCCTTCATTACTCGTTCTGAAATTAAAATTGATCTTGAGGGTGCTGGAATTAATGTAAGTAAGGATACCATTAGCAGAGATCTATATCGTACAGGCTTTCATTCAAGATCACCAAGAAACTTGCTTTTACTGAAAACCAAACACGTCAAAGACCGATTAAAGTTTGTCGAAACTTATGAAAAGAAAGATATGCAGTTTTGGGAAATGGTAATCTGGTAGGATGAAACGAAATTTGAACTATTCGGAAGGAACACAGCGACAAATGTTTGGCGAAAATATGGCACTGACCTCAATAAGTACAATAACATCCCCACTGTTAAGTTTGGAGGTGGTTGCATTATGATATGGGGATGCTTTTCATCCAAGGGCATTGGTGAGTTACAAGTTATCCATGGTAGAATGAATGGTAGCAAGTACAGGGAGATTCTAGAGAAGAACATTCAGAAATCTTCAACTTTTTTAGGACATGGTCGGAATTTCGTGCTTCAACACTACAATGATCCCAAATATACCGCAAAACTTTTAAAGAATGGTTTGAAAATAATGATATTAGTACTCTCAATTGGCCAAAAATAAGAATTTGTGGAATACTTTAATTGTTCGTAAGCGGAATCCACAAAATATCAAACAAGTAACGGTGGATCAGTGTGGAAAACTTGTGGCCAACTATAGAAAGCGACTAAAAGCAGTGAAACAAAACGGAGGCAACGCAACAAAATGTTAAATTAATGTATCCAATACTTTTGCATATTGTAATTTTGAATTTTGATAAAAAAATAGATTCAACCATGAGTTTTTAATTTTCCTTCCACATACAACTAAAACAACCTTACGAGATATTACTTACCAAATCTCAGGCAAAATGGCGAACATAAACTAGAGTTATAATAGATACTAACATGTATCCAATATATATGCGTGTCACTGTATATATATATATATACAGTGACACGCATATGTATATATATATATATATATATATATATACAGTGACAAATATATATATATATATATATATATATATTTGATTGTATCACCCCGAGCAAAGCGGTAACGCCACTGTTGTACAGGGAGCTACATAAGAGTAAAAAGATTAGGGGGGCTACATAAGAGCAAACAGATTAGATAGGGTGAGAGTGAAGAGAAAGACGAACCAGTTAACAAGGAGCAAGAGAAGGATGGGAAAACAGGTGTGATTACAGTTGCAAAGGTGGCTAGAAATGAAAGGATATACAGGGTTGTGTTGAAAGAACTAGAGTCAACTGGTTAAGAGATGAGTATTGACATTGCATTTAAATTCCTGGAGGTTGTAGCCGTCAGGAAAGCAAGAATATGGAAACGAGTTCTACAGGCAGGAAGTGCAAGAAAAGTAGCTGCAGGGGTAGAAGTGTCGTCTTCATATATATATATATATATATATATATATATATATATCAGAAGTAGTGAAAGGATTTGAATAATTAAGTAATTCATCGAGCTTTTATTCGACCTCCCCAGAATGCAGAATGCACTGGACGGCCGTTTCGTCCTATATTTGGGACTTATCAGCAGTGCGTATCCACTACCAGGAATCGAAACCCAGACAGTTAGGTTACTAAATAAGCATCATGTCAACTGTAACACGGGCACTAGTGACGAAGAGGTAACAAATTTAACTCGATGACGCGCCGCTCATTCACAAAATCCGTGGTGGAACTCATCCAAGTTCTTTTACCCATAGGACGGTGCCTCCCAGAGCCACGACTACTCTCACTGCTGATGAGTCCCAGATATAGGACGAAACGCCTGTCCACTGATTTCTGCATTCTGCTGAGGTCAGATATATATATATATATATATATATATATATATATATATATATATATATATATTCTCCGTCTGCTCGTGTCGTATGACCATTTACTTACATTGTTTCCTTTCGACTCAGATACAAAAGACTATTAGACTAGTTTTCTATGCAATGTGGAGAGTACTTTAATCATAATACATGGCGATGTTATAAAATCTGTGTTAGTGTCTAGTAAAGAAAGAAATCATCTTTCAAATAACCCCAGAAAATTTGGGAAACTAATGATAGACAATGAGCTTTTCACAATTACATATATAATTTTCATTCTGCCATTCGAAGAAGGTTTCGGAAATAACAAGATTTGTTTATTTCCATGGAAAATGCCACAGATGACAAGAAATGAATAACACGTGTGGTTACAGTATATTTTTAGATGAAACGACAATAATTTATGACACCATTGACATTTGATTTTGTGCCAGAGATGAAGAAATTGCTCGATTTCGGTATTAGAACGTATTATGTGTTTTCATTCAATTCTGCTGATATAATTTTTATTGGTTGATAAGTCGTAAAAACATATCAGTCAATCATCTCATAAGAAATTCCTGAATTCCTCCATGTTTTGCATATTGCTGTTGCATCTAGTCTGGTTCTGCGGCTATATCATTAGAAATTATAAATGAAATCCACGTATGAATCTGCAATATTATTACTCCAGACATGGCATCACTGCTTTAGCCATTTTCCCACCGGTTCAATGTAGCTTCACAGTGCCTTTTCTATAAATTCTTTCATGTGAATTGTTCTTTGTGAATTTAAACCCAGTACTCGATTGGCGGCAAGGTCCCAACATTTGACGGTTGAAAAAGCTAGATATAGCTGTAAGACTCACGCTAAGTATCAGGACCAATAACATTGTATATTCTACTTTAGACTTTCTAAAGAATCTCTAACTATATAACAAGAACACCACATCAGATAATGCGCGCGCACACACACACACACACACAAACACCTCCACATATATATATATATATATATATATATATATATATATATATAACAGTAACAAATCCAGGAGAAAAATGATAAATAATCCTAAAGTATCCTAGTAACCTTCGGTTAAATATTAAAACTGATCCTAACTGAGAGCTCGGTCTAAATTTTATTGACAGAGTAGATATTAATTTATTTCATATATAAATTCAGATTTTACATTTTGGGAACAGCTATTTCAACATGTCTACTAGAGACATGCAGTGTTCAAACCCAGTCGGACGTAAAATATAAGAAATTCTAGTATTCCAAAAAAAGTAAGTGAAGAAAAGGAAACGGTAAAGATATTTTGTCGGGAAAAAGCCAAGAAGAGAAGAGAAGGATAATAGTAGCACACTTTTTGGGTAAATAGAAGGCAGCAGTTTGCCCATGAGTTCAAGGTTAGCCGGTAGGATAGGTATCCAAATTAATATTTTAGCCAATATCAAAAATAGGCTAAAAATATAATGATCAAATTGGAAGAAATAGATTAGTTAAATTTTTGCTGAGACTATTCATTTCTAACCTATCTATTGGTTTAGGCCTTCTTCCTTCAGTCTCCAGTATTTTTCGGAAAAGGCTCTCTGAAATTTTACTTTAGGGTTAGTAAAAGGCAAATATGAGAATAAAATTTTTGTTTCTACCCACGATATTACGATGTACACGTTGTAACATTCTTTGTTCTCTTCAGGGGAGATGGTAGTTTGGTAGATTACGTTATTAGATCTACATTGACCTTCGCTCGGACAATTTTCCTTGGATCTGGAATTGCAGGAGGGTACAATAGTGTTAGTTTCATAGAGTTCCTTTAAAATTTGGTTATCATGAGTATTGTGTATAAAACTAGTGAAGGAACAACTAATCTCTATCGTTTTTCTATTAAGTATTCTATTTAGAGGGTCACCTTTGCGAAAGTGCTTACTTATTAATTAAAAAAAATCTGTTCAATGTTAATATTTGAAAGTCTACAGAAAAGTGGTTTAATTATATAAGCTTTCTTTTTCTAAGTTTATTTTTAGTCATCGGCAATTCAGATTAAGTAGGCTAATTTATCTTTATAGCCGCTAACCTGGAGAGCTTTTTTGGACAATTTGTTGTTTGTTTGTTTTTGTTTTTTTCGCTAAAGATCCTAAGGTTAGAAGATAATCGGCTATTTCTAGTATTAACAGTCTGAGAGATTTTTTTTTACTTTACGTTCGACTCGGGTTGAACAATGCATATTTCTAGTAGACATGTTGAAATAGCTATTCCCTAATGGGAACACTCAGATGCAGTGACAACAACGCTGAGCTGGTCATGTTGCAAGAATGAGTGACGACAGAATAAATAAACTTCTATTGTATAGTGAGCTTGATGGTGGACAAAGGACTGTTGGATGCCCGTGGCTCAGGTATAAAGACAATCTAAAGTGTAACCTCTTAGCTGGCAGTGTGTCTCCTATTAATTTGAGTAAGTCGCCCTGGATAGAAATAACAGGAGATATTTGTGGAATACGATGTATCAGAAATTTCGAAATGAGTCGTGTTGACGGGCTAAGAGACAAAAGACAGTAAATATTGCAGTTGCTATGTTTCGAAATACTCACTGTTGCACAATATGTGAGCTTGTATGTAGCTTACTAGCAGGATTGAAATATCACATACGATAAACAACCAATCCTCTACAGGTTGTCGGATCCTTATACGTTGAAATCGATTGGCGAGTCTAACACACACACACACACACACACACACACACACATATATATATATATATATATATATATATATACAAAGTTTGTGTCTTTAACTGTGCAGATTCATGGCATCTTCGAAATTTCACGAAGTGATGTTTAGCGTCAAGGTTGTCGTTTTTACATCAAACTTAACTTTCTTTGTCTCTCTCTCTCTCTCTCTCTCTCTCTCTATATATATATATATATATATATATATATATATATATGTAAATATTTTTCAGTACAGTGTATCTGGAGGCAAAGGAATAAAAATTAATGAGTCAAATTATTGTTAGCCGACGCGTTTTGTTACCGATGGAATTTATCAAAGCAAAGTACCATGTATTTTGAGGGACGTCTTTATATACATTACCGGCCATAATTATTAGACCACCCCAGTGTTTTAAAGAAATGATGTATTTCAAATGTTTTTTTTATTATTTATTGCCAAGTGAATAATTGTAAATGAAAATAGAATAAGTTGTTTTGTTAATACTGCGCAATAACATGTGTATCAAAGAAATGTATAAATATTTAATAATTACCTATATTGCAGTTTCATCAATGAAAAAAATTTAAAAAATTAGGATGATACAGACGAGTTCATCTTTGCTTCCTTGTCTTGTAAAATTTTGCAAAGTAATAATAACAAAAGAACCATTCTATTTTCATTTAGAATTATCCACTTAAAGATAGTATGAAATACATCCTTTCTTTTAAAAAACTGGGATGACCTAATAATTATGGCCGGTAGTGTACAATGCCGAGTATGTCATGTGTTTAATCCCATTTCTAAACAATATTCATTTAAATAAAAATGTTTGAATATTACTCGTTCACTTTACTTACAGACTTTTAATTATGATATTATGCGTCCTCCACAGCCTTTGACTGACCTTTCAACCACCTGATGAACTTTCGTGAACGTTCCCAAATTTACATACTTTGATAAACAATATAAACTCGTACAACAAAATAAATCCGGCATTCGCCTTCATAAATTACACCAGATGAAGAAACGCTTCAAATTAGAATATTTTTCATCATATGTCTTTTATATTCTTTCATAAACAATATAAACAAGTACAACAAAATAAATCAGGGAATTGCTTTCATAAATTTCAACTGAAGAAGAAACGCTTCAAATAAGAATAGTTATCATCATATGTCTTTTTATTCAGTTTGCAAGTTTTTTTTAATAGCAGAAATGCATTGAAATACACACAAAATACATTAACTATTCAATTGTTGCATGCAAGGTGTTACCGTATCAAAGGCATTAAATGTTTCTGCATAGATTGTTTCTACGAATCGAGTATACAGTTTCAAATGGCATTAAACAAGATTTGATAAATTACTTGACTGAAGGTGTCACTACTGGTAGAGGCGAGATAGATTAAAAGAAACCAGGAGTGAGATGAGAACTCACTGAAAAGTTGGGATTTGTGTGCGTCTTTGATTGGGAACTCGCGTGCTCAGTCGCTGAAATCCTGACCCATCTAAAATCGACAAAACATGCGTACGAAGAATTGTATAAGTCGGTTGAAAACTAACTTATTGGACTGAACAATACAAGAAAGTAACTCATCTGCTCGCAGCATTAGTAAAGTATAAAAATGGACAGATTTAAAAGCAATGCAAAATCAAGCAAGTCCTTTAGTGTGCTGTAGTCTATATGTGTTTGTAGTTGAGGAATATGTTATGCAGAAAAGACGAAACGATTATGGTTACTCTTTCGTTCAATTTCATGCGACAAACCAAATTATCTTTATTAAGAAGAGAAAAATGAAGCCGCGGTCACTTAACTAGGCAATGTCTTTTCTCCGCTTTCTTAATCATTACAGCATTCATCTCTTCAGGTAATGATGTAAGAAAATTCCTACATTCTATATAACATTCCATTCTTGTATACAATATTTTAGACAATAGTGCTTGTTGCATACCTACTTGCATACAGGAATGGGACATAACTAATCTCTTATATACGTGAACACAATTGGAGTAGAGAGGACAGTAATTATACTGACGTGTATTTGTCCTTGTTATGTGGGGCTAGAAATGCCACAGGTGGTGAGTCATTAACACGCCTCCAGGTTGGCTTTTCTAGACCTCTAGTCGACAGGGAATTCGATTTTGGAGAGAGATGTTAGAGACGTCTTCCTTAGTCTTTCCATCACTGCTCCCATTTCAGAGAACGAACACCGACGTAGGCTCCGGGGTGAGTGTTTCTCCCATCACGAATGTCGGTTGGCTCTCAAGTTCCTCTTGCAGGCGTCAGAAGGCCTCTTCGACGCCCATTCGTTATCTCGTAAGACGCTATATCGACTAATAGTCGGGGTGAGAGGCGTACAGCATAATATGATAGGCAAGCTCGATCTCACGTAGCAGGAGGCTCGTTGTTTATGGCCTTGGACGCGGGTTGTAATGTCTCACTAACGATGAGGCATCCTTCAATTGGCCGATGGTTCGTAAGTTCTTCTAGAAAGAAAGAAACTGTGCAGCGGGTCTACAAATAATTTCAACCTGCGTGTGTTATGGGCTAGGGATGGAGACCCTCGAACATGCCTTCTTTCAGTAAAGTGTTGTTGTTCTGTTGTGCAAGTTTGTTGGAGACAACATGGTTCTTATGTTGCGCAGAAAGTTCTTTGCCCTCGACGCGAGTTTTGTTTGTAGTAATGTCATATCTCCGTTAATTACGACTGAGCACAATGGGTTCTGTTGCTCGCTAGTTGTTATGCGAGTCGTTCTTTCCACGACACGACAGAAGAAATTCCGTTGGGACGAGAAGTTTACCTCTTCTCAACTGATCTTGAACTTTAGGCAACAGCTTAAATTTTAAGATTAGGACGGGAAGGAAACGACTCCTTCCATCAGAATTTGGCAAAAGGTAGGTGAGTCTTGCGTGAATCTGTCGAGAGAAATATGCTGACCAAGAGTGGCTGTTGATAACGGTTAGGCATCAGGATATTGGGTTTTCTTGGGGGAAAATGGGAAGCCCCGCCCCAATAGGTTAGTTTAAGCTACGTTTATTTTATTTTTTGCAAAAAGTTAACTTAGTTAAGTGAGGTATGCTCATTAGTATCTTTTTCTTTTTGTCCCCATTTCTTTTATTTTAATTCACGGTCTCCTTCCCAAGTAGATTATTCGGAATAACACTTCTCTAGTGGTTGCTTGACATTTTCTGCTTCAATCTTAGAGTTGTGCTGGTATTAATAGTAATATGATTTTGTTTTTTTTTCCTGTATATATTGTTACATTTCATTGTATATATTAATTAGTCATAATTTAAACGTTATTATTTTTGCCCCTGCTCATCACAAAAAGTGTGCATATGGAATATAGTTAGAACTTCATAGAGTCTCTGAGGAATTAGGATGGATGCAGTAAAAGTGGTAAGAATGTGGCATTTTGTTGTAAGTATTATTGTAGTGTGCTAGCGGTCAACAATCGTGGCTGGCTAAATCAAATTTTAAGACAGATGATGAATAGCTTTCCCCATCTCCATATTAGACCTTGTCCCACATTTGTACTTCTTGTGCAATAAATATAGTAGTTACGCTGATTAGAATGTGATTAATTCGAGTGTCTTTTTAGCTTTGATAATGTCTGATGAATTAAGACTTTAGCCAAAAATTTTCAGTTCTACGTTTTCTTTCTATATTTAATTTTTTTTTCAGTTGAAGACGAAATTTGAAGTTGAGTTCTTTTATTTTATTTTTCTGTATTTATTTGCTGATTTTATTTTTTGTTTATTCCTTTTCAGTTTATTTTTTAACCCTCCTCGGATTTTTGCCTTCGTATTATTTTTCGTGTACTAAGTTGTTATATTATTTCGTTCTTACTTTTGTTTGACTATTACTTTTATTGCATAAAAAACTTTTTAACCTATACTTAACGTCGATTTTGTTGCTAACTTTGTATCTTTTAATAGCAAGCCCGTTTTATTTCTGTTTACTTTTCTGTTAGCCATTTTGTTTTAGATAAAACTTTAATTTTATTCACAAGTGAATTGTTTCATTGTATTTTCAGTTTTTACCATTTCTGTTTTTCTTCTTTTTTGGGGGGGGATTGTGTTATTTTTTTAGAAAAAACTAGTTTAACCTTTTCCGTTACTGGTGAACCGAGTTTTTTTGTTGAATTATATTTTATTTAATGTAATTGATAATGCCTTTACGTTAATAATTTCTTATTTTTCTATCAATTTCTATTTCTTCTGTTGTTAAATTACTGTGTTTAATTGCAGTTTGGTTTTTGTTTAAACAATTTTTTATTTTATTTTGTCCACCGTCGTGCTTAAAAAAATATATTTGTAAAATGGAGTCCAAACAAACAAATATGACAGACAAAAGTCTGTTATCAAAACGAACCTGATTTGTTCTAAAACAAACCCACCCAATAAAGACCAATCAAAAACTGCAACCAGATACAAGGAAATGAAACTAAAAAGTATAGAATCCGATATTGGTCAAGATATTAATAGGAAAATACCAAGAAAACAAAACGGAAAACGAAACAATGAAAGATGAAACATAAATGAAGCGGCCGGGGAATCGCCTTCTGGCTGGAAGTCCCTTCTAAAGTGTATGAACAAAATGATTGAGTTCTTAGAGAAATCCAAAATTACGTACATCCTTTTTAAGAAGATGGACTTTTGGTGGACACCAAGAATTACAGAAGGTTGAAAAAAGATGTGTGTCTGTCTTTATAGTGGACAAGCAAACACTTGTCACACAACAAAAGAAGCAGAAATGAAAGCTTTGACCACTCTGGCGCCCAAACTCTAAAGAATGATTTAAAAGAGAGGGTACTTTATGTGTGACCTATTGTTACCAACACCTGCTGACTGTGAGGATGCATGCAGTCGGGACCTCATCAGTAAAGAATATATCTTGAGAACTGAATATAAAAAGGAGACGACCCCGTAGCAGTATACGAGGTTCCGCATCAGATCTTGGGGACACTTAGCTGCTATATTTCATCAAGTTCAATCGAATATTCAGTGATTCCAACGACGAACTGAGTATTGGGTTTCGAAATTATGATAGACCGTAATGCCTTAATCTCTGTTCCCAACTGATTAGACGTAGAAGGCTAGGAGATTTCGGTCATTGTGTCTGGCCGTAAACCAACTTGCTGGAAGAGTGGGTAAACTTGTCACCTGTCCTCTTTTTGCTCAGAGAAGAAAGCCTCTTGAGTTCTTCCCCCCCCCCCGCCGACCTAAATCCTCATTTGGTCCAGTCTATTATTTCCGTCTAACCTGCAGTGAACTTGTCAGCAACTGGGACCGGTGCCAAAAAACGTCTGATCACGTCTAATGCTCGATATCCATTTTCCAAAAAGCCTTTACCAGCCGCCAAGGAGAGGGGAAAGAAGGAATGATTGGTTGTTGGCAAGGTTAGAGCGAAAAGGCCCAATAGCGGGATATCTGTCCCCAAAATCGAACTTGTCGATTAGTACCAAAATGGTCAACCTCGAGATTTAGTGCGGACATGGACTAATAAGGTCAGTTAGGCTTCGGTGGTGCGTTCTAGCTTTATTCATTCTGTAGTTTACTCGGACCATAAGCTTGTTCGGGTTTGCGTAAATTTAGATTAGCCTAAGGTTAAATTGGCTGGCTACTGGAAATTGAACTATACATTGATTGATGAACATGATTTCCAGGACAAGTTGATATAGTGGTAATTGACGGGGTCTGTGGTTAGGAATAAGTCGAAGAATTCTTTAAAATCTAAAATAAGACCATTTGCTGCTGAATACAGCAGTCGTCTCAACCTATCTAGGTTAGCACCACAAACAGCAGCATAAACAAGTGTTGATCAGGCAATCAAATTCAAAGTTAGTAGGGACGTAGCCATATCTAGGGCGGAGCTGGACTCCTTGCTTATCAAGAAGAATTAAGCTCTCGTATTTAAGGATGTGCGTTGTGGTGCAGTGGATGTTGACTCGGAACGACAAATTGGGGATCCGAGTTCGAATTCCTGTTGATATTCTTTGCATTCACTTGCGCACAAATACCCTTGAGAAAGATATTAATCCTTCTCTTCCCTCCAATTATGGGTTAAATAATAGGACAATTTGGGTTCAATAGCCTTGGACGGCAACCAGTCTAACGCTGAAAGCAATGGAAACCTATTGCGGAATAATCTTCTGCCCAATCAGTCATGTTTCTTTCGAGACATGATTGCCTAAGCGTGTATCATGTATGGCACTTAACTAATTTACGGCTAGGTTAAAAAAAAACCCGAGACAATAAATATGGCCGCTGAATTGCGTGCAGAGGAACTGAGAAATGCTAGGTAAAGGCATATCACGTGCGTCACATTGCCGGACAAGTGGACCGGGACTATAAACCCGGACATAGTTGAGGCTTTTCGTGATTACTTTCAGGAACTGATCACGAGGGAGCTCGGTCTGAGCACTGTTCATTTTGATGCCTATTAGAGTGACTCGCTCAATCTTAAGGCGGCTAAAGCGGCTTGGAGTGAGTGTCCCGTGACAAAGTCTAATATCCGGGATGCGATGAAGCTGGTTGGCCGGGACAAAACTCCGGGATTAAATTGTCTTTATGAACTGTACTTGTGGCAACCGCCTGTTCTTGTTCGCTTGCTCGCACTGATTTGTAACAACTGGATGAAGCGGGGTCTATATCCCAACGCTTCTCCAGGATTTCAATCAACTTGATACGCAAAAACAAGGACAGTGGGGATGGGATAGATAACTGTAGGTATTTGACGATATTATTTACAGAGTTAAAGATTTTAGCCAAGATCTCTCCCAGCCGTTTGCAGGATATTCTCGAGAGTCTAATTATCCCCAAACAGACTTGTGCTGTGAAGGGTAGGACTATATAGGACAACCTTCATTTGGTACGTTTGATCGTCGAGAAAGTCGACACTGAAGCCGCGCTGATCGATTTTGATCAGACCAAGGCATTTGATAGTGTAGACCATAGTTTTGGACCGTACTTTCATACTTAAATACGACATTTGTACCTGTCATCCGGTGGAAGTGAATAAGGTACGATCGGAGCCTTTCTTATTGGCTCGCTATGTTCGTCAAGATTGTCTATTTCTGCTTTACGTTCTTGCGTTGGAACCATTCCTTCGCAAGTTGAAGTCGAATCAGCGCTTTGGCTCTTGTGCCTTGCAGTGCCGAGATTGACAAAGTCGGGAAAGAAATCAGAGAATACGAGACGGTGAGAGAGCCTAAGATCAACCGCGATAAGTCCATTGGCTTGCGGTTGAGCAGGTGGAAGGTCGTTTCTGTTCCCGGGCCTTTCCTCTAGACGAACGGTCCGCTGAAGATACTCGGAGTCAGCTTCTTTTCTGATCTCTAGTTGTAAATGAATTAGTCGGATATATAAGAGAAGGCCGAGGCGACAGATTATTTGTGGTTTCGGGGGAACCTTTCATTAAAAAAGAAGGTGGAAGTATGTGTTTCGCACCTCTACCCAATTATCCTTCACGGACTCTCTTTGCTTCTTTTCACGTACTTTATATTAATGACATTAGTCAGAGTCTCATTCTCCTTATTGCAAGGATCTAAGGATCTCAAGTTGTGTTGTGTGATCTGTTACCTTTACCCTTCTGAAGCGGTCTGGGTATGCCTAGCGCTGAGATTTTTCAACATACGCTTCGCATTGCGTTCCTAGACCGAATGTGTTCACAAATGGATCGTAACAGTGAATTCTGGAAAGACGACGCCCAAAACAACTTTCATTCAATAAGAAGTGTGTACTATCGTCGGTTAACACTCAGGTATTCCTTACAGGCGACGGATGAAGCCTCTAACGTCCAGGCGTTGTCTCGTCAAGCCTTGTATTGGGTACTAGCGGGACAGTGCGTTCAAGATGGTCTGATCTAGCTAGATCTGACAAAGCAGGAGACTCGTTCCATATAGCCTTGGCGCCTGGGATGAAATACCTCCCTCATAACGTGGAATCACTCACCTAGCTTGTGTTGTGAAATGCTCTCTGGGTCGCCAAAAAACCTTTTCCAACGGGTTTGTGTAGTTCACTCAATTGCGTCCGCTGTATTGAGTTGGTGGTCGAGACTGTCTCACCTCTTTTCTACTGCAAGGTGGTAGTGCCGTTGTGCATGCGGCTTGAAGACTTCATAGTTCGCATGCTGCGTGGAAAGATCTTTGTCCTTGTACCAATATGGTGTCGTCGTTTAATAGGGAAGAGAATTATGTGTTTATATGCTCACTAAGTGTTATGCGAGTCGTGATATGAACGACGCAACAGACAGAATTCTATGGGGACGAGATTTTTCCTCTTTCCAACTTATTCTTAAACATCGGCTTAAACTCATGATCAGAACTTCTGCTGATTGAAAGGAGCCGAATTGGAGTGGCATTTTGATACCGGTTAGACATTAGGATATTGGGGATACTGTATTAAACATTGTCAACGCCACCCGAAAGTAGGTTAGTTTAGGTTTATTTTTCTTTTTGTTTTGCCATGTTTAAACTTAACTAAGGTATGTATGTTCATTAACCCCAGTTTTACCTTTTTTTATCCCCACTTTCTTTAGTCTAATTTCGCACCACTTCCCCGTTAGGTACCTAGAAATGTTAGTTCTCTGGTAGATGCGGGGCAATTTTCGTTTTCTAGTGTTTATTTCGTATTTGCTGTGGTGTTTGAATGAGTACGTGATTGTGTGTACGATTGAATGAATAATTGTTTTTTTTTTCACGCCTTGTTAAAATTTCGCCCAGCTAACTTATGTTTCTGTCATGATTAAGAATATTTTTTATTAATATTACTAGTAACGTTGTGTTTAGTTTTTGTAAATAGTATTATTCATTGTATAAATATTCATGGGGTTTTCAATTTCAAATTTTTTATTCTCAACAACCAATAGACAAATTGTACATTTTGAAACATACAACGTGTGTTAGCACGTGCAATACCCTGTCTTCATCAGCCGTCGACCAGGAGTGATGTCACGGTTTGGGTGGCTATGGTAGGACCACCACACCTGGCGCCACCAGCAGCATTTGCTACCAAGCAGGGTATGAAGATAAACTTTTTGATTGTCCCTCTTTTATATTCTCATAAAGGATATGGGATTAGTTAGATTATCCCAGAGTCTTTGAGGCATTATGCTGTTTTATTGTAAGAATGTGATTTTTTGTGCAAAGGATATTGTATAGTCTGCTTGGGTCAGCAAATGAGGGTAACTAAGTTAATTTAATACAGATGAAGACCAGTCTTCCACAATCCCCATTTTTGGCCTTGTGCCACATTTTTTTGTAATTTATACAGAAATAAATATTGAGTAGAATAATTATAACTCAATTAGTCCCGGCCCTAATAAATAAAACTACATCTATTAGGCAAAATTAGACTTTATTCGTCAACATAAGGTGATACACTGATTTCAACGCTTCTTAAACAATTCGATGTCTTTTTGTAGAATTGTAGAACAATTTATCTTTGGCCACAAAGTATGCCTCAGTTTCCGACATCTTCATTGGAGCCATATCTCTTTCCCTGGTGCATTCATTTGAGATCTGCAAACAGCAAGTAGTCCCTGGGGGTCAGATCTAGAGAGTAGGGTAGATGGAGAAGCAATGCTAAGTGCAATTCATGTAGTTTTGCCATCGTTGCCATCGACTTGTTACATGGCGCGTTGTCTTGGTGAAAGATCACTTTTCTTCTTCTTTATTTGTGGCGTTTCTTGGCAATTTCTTCCTTCAAACGCGCCAATAATGATATATAACATTATTCCTTTCTCAAGGTAATTGATGTATAAAATATATTGTGCATGCGAAAATACAGAGGCCAAAACCTTGCCTGCTGATGTTTGCGTCTGGTCCTTTTAGACGGTTTTTACCTGCTTCTGTCCACTCAGCTGATTGCAGATTTAACTCCGGAGTGAAGTGGTAATGGTGTTCTTCCATCGCCAGCTACTTACACAAAAACTTCTTGTTGCATTGAAACAGTAGCAAACAAGGCTCCAAATTATCGAACCGTTGTTGTTTTTGACGCGGCACCCACTTTGAACACAGCTTTCTCATGTTCATGAAAAATGGTGGAAAGTGAAAAATTAACAAATGTTCATGAAAAATGGTGAATACACTGGTTTCTGATATGTTCAGATTTTCTACTATCTAACGCAACTTTAATTTACGTTCAGCTAAAATGTGTTTGTAGATCTTTTTGGTGTTTCCGGGACAACTGCTTATTTTGGGCGATCTGAACGTTCAGCAGCATTTGTATCTGTACGACGCGTTTATAGACAGCATACCACCTCTTAACCGTGGTTTCCGACGTAGCAGAGTCCGAATGCTTTGCTTGAAGAATATTTTACCATTAGAAAACAATGCTTTATCAACACACGAAATTTCCATTTATTTAAAAATTTGCAACATTTGCTTCACTTAAATAGCTGTAATTTGTAAACTAATAATCTGATTAAGCACAAATTTTGTCACCTGTCACTTGAAGGTTAGAACTTCGTAGAATCACATAAATTTATTATCAGTGGCCCATGTATATGTTAGTTCTGGTAATTATTAATTGCCTACGGACAGGAAAAACCCAGACTGTTCTCCGCCAAAAGGTAGAGGCTCGTCTGGAGAAAAATGACAGTAGCCCTGACCCGGCTTTTTTCAGAGTTAACAGGAATGATAGTAGATAAATATAGTAGAGCAATTAAACAGACCAGCAGTTACTACTAGTGTATGTACGTCACGCAGCGTGCGAGTCTTGTGTTTTTGCTATACTATTATCCCCAACCTCCGTTTGTAAATTTTTAGAGTTAATATATATATATATATATATATATATATATATATGAATAAAATGAGTAAAAAAACAAGTAGGAAAAGTGTCTTCAATCTAACATGTTTCACTTTTAATAAGCTTCTTTAGAGATCTATTAAAGAAGAAACTTGGTAAATGTGAAAAAACGCATTAGATTAAAGACACTTTTCTTTTTTTCTTACTTGTTCTTTACTTATTTTATTCCTCTCGTCGGATTCCGATTCATATATTCAACTTATATATATATATATATATGTGTGTGTGTGTGTGTGTGTGTGTGTGTGTAGGAAATTTAACGTGTCATATAAACTATGAGTAAATTCTCTTCTATAGAATCATACAGTTCCTTAAAAACATACGCACCAGAATCATAAGAATTATATATATATATATATATATATATATGCAAGTTTTATAATTTGCTTGAAGTTTTGTGTATATTAGGTGTATGGTTATTTCTTGAATGCTATCAAATTGCGTTTAGTAAAAAAGAGGAAGGTAAAGAAGTTGTTGGATATTACCTTTTTATTATACATTAATATTTCGAGATTAAAATCTCATCTTCAGAATGGTAGGAGAGCTTGTTTCGAGTTCCGTGTCGTTCCACTACTGGAAAAGTAGATGAAAACCATACCATGAGTTGACCCAAGGTTTGAGAGTGAAATTGAGTCGACGGCTCCCTTTGAGTCGTCGATAGTTGCGCTAGCGCGAGGTCACATGTCTTCTTGACCGAGAGTTTGAGCGCTCTAGCCTTGTTTAGAGTGTTGATCACGCTAGAAACTGTAACTAATGTCCGCTCAGCAGAGCTGCAGTTGAGGTGTGTATGTGTTGAAGAAACACAATTGTGCCTCTGCAATGAGGATTAGCTAACCGCAGCAGTAGACAGGTATCTTCGAATACGAGTGGCTAGCAATTATTAATATTATATATATAAATATCCATATTTTCTAAAAGTATATTGATAAATATAACAGACAATGAATGTCTATTATTATTATTAATCATGGCCGTTCTAAACACAGTATTTTGACTTTAATTTCAATTGATAATAAAGACAAAAATTGTCTAAAATTTAGATAATTTTTTATTATGCTGGTTCTAAGCTTTCGGCTCACATGAGTCATATTCAGAGAGGTTACAGGGATATCCACCATCAAAGATGATTTTATTTTGTGTTCACATAAAATAATGCTAGGCAAAGATAATAGTCACCGAATATCAGACGCAGTTCGTAAAATAGTAATTCGGTTCTATGATGTCACACCGTGTGAGAGACCAACTATATGTCTAAATGTAATGTGATTATGACCAGTTTGAAATGTGATTTTATTAAGTGTGGGTTGTTTTGATTTAATGCAGATAGCCTCCAATATCTGCAGGTTCCTTTTAGTGTGTTTATGCATACACACATTACAAATTGATACTAACCGGCATATTTATTTAAATTTATTTGTTTGGACATTATTTTTAACGGAAACTCGTATTTGAGTGCTTACTTTGTTTTTCTGCAATTTTCAAAGAAATGAATTTAAATAAAGATGTCGGTTACGACGATTTCGGAACTTTCTATAAGATTTCTTTCCATTCTCTTTGTTTACCTTTGAATACGAAACAGAGCAGATATGGATGTTGTGAGAAATCAGGAACGCACGTATTTACGGCTTAATTCAACTGTGCTTAACCATAAAACCTTCTGTCATAAGACACGTAAAATCTATTGACAGATTCTCTTAGGTGTCTGGGCGGTAAATATTTTCCTTACAAGATATCTCAAATATTCAGACTGGTGGATATATATAAATATACTCTTTAATTATGAAAAAGCCAATACGAGTATCCATTAAAAATAATGTTCAAACCAATAAATTTAAATAAATATGTCGGTTACTACCATTTTGTAAAATGTATATTCAAACAAATTTACGCTCTCACCCACTGACTGAGCACACTGGAAGAATGGTAGAATTTGAAAAAACAGTAGCTACTCTAGCATCTATGCATCGTTCATTCAGTAATGAATTAGAACACTCTCACTACTGGCGTATGAATACATGATATATCACACGTCTGCCTCCTTCAACCGAGCGCCCATAGCTCATAGGTAGAATCGCCGACTGACACCAATTTGGTCGGGTTTCAATCCTGGCTAAAAAGCAATCAGATGTCTAACCATACTAATGAGCTGTGATACAGCGAAACAGATTTGTCTGCGGATGACTATATATATATATATATATGCAAGTTGGGCACCTTGATGTAGTGTAATGATTAGTAAGTCTTGTTAAGTAAGTTTGATTGTCACTAAGCATCCTAATACTTTTGCACGTGTGCTATATTTAAGCTGCGCTTAGAAAATCAACATATATATATATATATATGTCTACACACACACACACACACACACACATATATATATATATATATATGTGCGTGTTTGTGTGTGTGAACATATATATATATGTATACGTATGTACATAACCCTGTTTATTTAATTCACTTCAGTTGACATAAATGGGTTAGCAATGTTTCGTTATCCACCATTCTCTGGCAGGAAAATCCAATTGAACAAAGGGGCAAGTTATATACAGCAGCCGTTATTTGACCTTAATTACATACTTTCAATAAAGGGGGCATCTCGGATACCGATGAAATTATTGATAAGGTTGACAAGTCGTCTGCAATGATAATTCTTTTTGGAAAGTGCGTTTCGAATTTCGTGTCTAAGATCAAATTTGACAGGTAAGTGATTTATTTTCCCTTTTCCTTGCTTGTAGACATTGTTTTTTGTCAGAACGCTGAACAATGATTTCTAACAGATACTTTTTTGTCTATCCGTAGCATCCACTTCGGGCACTTTTAGACACACACAAATATACTCACACAAACACAAATTACTTTTAAACGACAAAAATATTACGCACACCCTGTTATAAATATTCGAAAACACGTGCAAAGAAGCAGTATAAAAACCCTGTCATGTACATACAGATAAATCGCTGACTGCTCGTATTCGAGAAAACCCATCTTCCATGGTGGTTAGCTAATCCCTGTTGCAGACGCTTGCTCAGGCACATTTGTGTTTGTTCAGAGTCCACCTGTGGTTTATACTGCAACAATGGTGAGCTGATCTAGTTACAGCTTCTGGAAGAGAGCGTGATCAGCACTCTGAACGAGGCCATCTCGCACAAACTCTCGATCACGATGACTTATAACGGTCCGGTCTACCCAGTTACATACACAATTCTTGTGACAACTAGTGATATGGTTTTCATGAACTTTCCAAATGCTCTGCTCACCTCTTTCTGAAAAATTGCCCATGAAGTGATTCAAACTCGGGCTTCACGGTAAGAAAACGAATGTCCAAACCACGACTATCTAACCACTCGACCACGCGCCATCCATCCACCCATCCATAATTACACTAACAATAAACACACATGCATACATCTAGAAGAGTTCGTAAACCTACACACACATATCCAAATTTGCGCAAATACAGAAAAAATGTACTTTTAAACTGGTGATTCTACTGTTTATTTCGAGATTGTTGATAAAATTCAAAAGAAGAATCTGCAATATTATTAGTCATAACCAGGTATCTCAGTTTCAGTCACTATTTCACCGCAGTAATGTAGCTTCACTGTGCCTGTGTTCTATATACCGCCATGGTAATTGTTCGGATTACTCCTTCGAAATGCCATCCTAACTTTTTGAATTTAAGCTCAGTACTTGATGGATGTGTGTGGGTGGGGCAGTAGATATCGGCTCGAAACGAGAAAACAGCGAGCCGAGTTCGAATTTCTGTTGAATACATTGCATTCACTCACGCACAAATGCCCATTGGAGAGTTATTAATCCGTCGTTTCTCCCTCCAGATATGGGTTAAATAGCAGGACAGATTTGGTTATACACCTTTGTTTGGCAACTAATCTAGCACAGAACATAATGGCATCTATTGTGAAAAAAAAACTTTTGCCTCGTCAGTCATGTCTCTTTGGAGACATGATTACTCAAACGAGTATTGCGTATGACACTTAATTGACTGATTGACTAGATTGACGTGGAAGTCTTATCAATTCACAGTTGAATTGGCTAGATGCAACCGTATGTTTTTCGCTAACAATTTCTCTTTTCACACTTCTTGCTTGTTCTCGTTCCTTGTTTTCCCCAAACAAATGCAAGACTAAACAAATGTCAATCGTTATCTTCTGTCTTAATTAAACTTCTATCATTCTTAATAAAGTTTTCTTTCACACTCAGTAACCCTTTGTTTCTCGCTAGCTTTACTGATTTGTATGGGTTGATATAAATTTATTTTAAAGTTTAAAATAAATTATAATTACCGTTTTTCTTTATCAACCTTATTCTTCAAATATTATAAATGGTTCGCCAAAACGGATGTTATTTATGAGGCATCTAAATTCTTACATGCAAACACGCTCACACGAGTACCCACCAGACAGAGAGAGACAAAACGGCAAACAACTAAACAAAGTGATAGTTACTAATGCACCAAGGGTTACTGAGTCTGAAAGTATATTAGAAAAAAAAGATTATCAAGGAGATAGGCTTACAAAAGAATAGGAATTAAGCAGACATTAGGTGACGGTGACCTTGTATTTTTATTTATTATTTTCTGTTAGAACAGAACCTGCATCTGGCCATTTTAACTGTAAGAAGATTAAATCATTCAGCCAATTTAATAGTGTGCTAAAATTTATGTAATGTCTAGGTAGCAAAGTTGAAAGTTTATCAGAACACCGATGAAAATATTTATAGATAGGGAACAGGAATGTTACGTTATGGCGGTGGGAAGAAAATACAGAATTTAGCTTAAAACATTATGGACTTCACATCTTAAGCATGAAAAAAGAAGAGAGGCATTTACTCTTTGTGCATAAACAATAACTTTGCCATAATTCTTCTCAAACTGTAGCCTACATTAACAGAGCTGGGAATGAAAGATAGACTAGAGATCGGATAGTTTCAGAAGTTCCGTAGTGGAGATACGAGTCTTAAAAATCAATTCGTACAGGACAACCATCTACTAGTAACAATTAACAATCGATCAAAACCCATGTCAGAGAAATGGCGAATATAATGGGCGTCAGCATTTCAAAAATAGTGAAGAATCTCAAGAAAACTAGTATGGGAAAAAACTCGATAATTTGGTTCCGCATGAACTCAGTGAAAGACAAAGATGCAAGATGAAGACCTAGCCGCCAATCTAGTATTGCGCTTAAATTCACAAAATATAGGTGCTATTGCCGAAAGTTTATCAGAATAATTAACATGAAAATATTTATTAAAAAAAGACACAGGGAAAATATGTTATGGCGGTGTGCATGTGACAGAAACTGAGATGCCCGTTCAGGTCTGCTAATACTGTGGATTCTTCTTTTTTTCATTTTATAAGGAACATTTAAATACATAGCAGGTTCATCAAGCCAGACGTGGCATCAATATCCACTACATGGTCGGATAGTAGACAGATAAATGTGTAAGATTGTTTGTTTTCTTTTTTTTTATCGAAAAAATCTATCTAAACGATTCAGTCCTGATAATTTTCCTAGCAGGAGACCTAAGAACTGATTCAACACACAGACACACACACACACATGCGGACACACGCATGTGCACTCACACACACATTATATATATATTTATATATTTTTTTATTTTTGTACCAAATGGAAGAAATATTGTAAGGTCTGATGAAATGATCTAATTAGCTAATAGAAATGAACTATAAGTTATAACCACTTGAAATGACGTGTTGAGTTTTCCTTTATATATATATGTATATATATATATATATATATATATATATATATATATGTGTGTGTGTGTGTGTGTGTGTGTGTGTGTGTATACATATATATATATATATATATATATATATATATATATATAATCTTTTATTTCATTACTGCCAAAGAAGAATTAATGTTTGGTTGGACATTTAGATACTTTATTTCTGGTCGAAAGTTTTCCTGACAAAATTCATAGTCCAAGCGGCTATTGATGTTTATCTATAGTAATCTCAATGTCTGATGGATTCACCCTATTGAATATCATAGTAAGGCGTTTACTCGGTGCCACATCAGAATATCTGCAAGAACTATGTGCACCAGAGACTTTAACTAAAATGTGCTCTCATAACCATCAAGTGCAGAATCTAGCCTCAAATGATGATGGTCGGCAATTAACAGTTAATTTTGCTGAATTTTACATATAACTAAATGAGACCAGATAACAGGAAGTTTTTTAAACGCCCGGCCAACAACGGAGAAGGCAGTCCGGCATGTTCTCGCATAACTATTAAACGTTTAAAGAAAGAACCTTCCAGCCATAAAAAAAAATATCCAGCCGATGTAACGGAGTTTAAAGGAGAAAAATAGTTATATTACATATTGAAAATTTAGTTTTGTATTGTTAGTAACATTGCAGTATGGCACTTGGTTCATAATTACAAAACTTGGCATATAGATAAATAATTGTTTAATAACTTTAATTTTTTTGTGGCACAAAACAAAGAAGAACCTTGTCGGGAGGGAAATGGGTGAACTTGTAAACTCGACTACTGGAGGGTTTCCATAACTATCACGCCAGTGTAGGTAATTTGGGGGATAGGGAATGGCTTTTTGTAAACCACACTTCTCACCAAATCCGCATTTTGTTTTTATGAGAAAGTAAATGTAAGTTAAATATGATTTTTCTTCAGGGAAAACGGTTAGCACTTTTTGCAAAGTAGTCACAAAGAAATTCGAATCGAAACTCTCTTTGAATTGATTTACACAGATAGATCACAAGAACGTGACTTTGAAATCCTACGCAGATAATATCTGAATTCGCTTCCTTGCCATATTATTTTGACTCAGTCAATAAGCGCTACTTATTCAGATGAATTGCAATAAATGATTTCTCTGGGATGAATAGGAATGGAAGAACTACGCACTTTCTCAAGTCTTGTCTTTGAAACAATGGAAAAAAAAAACATTTGGTAATCGGAAGTCGAATTGGTGCAGAGTGATGTCTGGTGATGCTAGTCGGGTTGACAAATACTAAGTAGTCTACTCAGTCCTCATTAGGTGACCAATAGAAAATTCGACATAAACAAGTGTTGACCTGTCGTAAAACCTACTCGTCTAAATTTGACAATCGGAAGTATGTTAGTCGGAAGAAAGAGATTCAGTTTCATGTAGCGAGCTCGTTATTGTTTTGCAGTTTAGTATTTTGCAGGTAGTGTAGCGGAAAACCGGGTTTGAATTCCACTCATGTTTGTTACATTTAGTGACGCGGAAATGCATCTCTAGAGTAAATAGTTGGACTTTTATATGTAAAAAAATATAACTGTTATTCTGAAAAAAATAGTTAATGCAATATCAGTCAGTTAAATGATATACATTATTATTAGGATCACCATAAAAATGGGTCAAGAGTTATCTCTCCTGGACCATTCAAGGGAGTCAGTTCCCCAGCTAATAGGTGCATGCTGGGAGACAAGAAGAAGGGACTTCCGGTAGAAGCTAGCAAACATGGCAGGCAGAACTTTGCGACGTTCTCTATAAACACATCCTTATTCAACATCCACAACTGTTCGCTGTATTCATGTTTCTACAATAATTCCATAAATATTTCCAATACTTGGCGAGTATGTCATTTTTCCATTACCGTTTTATTTTGTCATGTCAAAAACATAACATTGATACATGCTTGGGCGATCATGTCTGTAAAGAAAGATGACTGACCGGGAAGAAGAATTTCCCTACGAAGATTCCCATTACTTTCTGCTATAGAATCCAATCTGTTCTGCTATTAAACCCATAGCAGGAGGAAGAAGTGACGGATTAATATTTCCCGAGGGTATTTGTGCGTAAGTAAATGCAACGAATTCAACTGGAATTCGAACTTGTTTCGCCAATATCTTGTTCCGGGACGATATTCACAGCACGACAACATGCACTTGCTAATATGGATTATTTATACAATCTAAAATATGTTTCGGCTTTACATGTGCTACAAAGTGTCGATAAACCATAAAGAGTAAATCACTCTTATACTATTTTATTCAACCTCTGAAAGCTACACATGGTTATCCTAAAGCATTTTTAATTACCGTCTATTATAAGGAGCGATGTGTAAATTGTTTTCAGTATATATTTTCAATTTCGCCCATGGACATTGTTTTATTTTATTTTGTCGACTGCCCATATAGTAGGGTCAGTTGGGTACCATCTATGAGAAATAAAAATCCATTAAGAAATTCCCATCACCGTAAATTACGAAATGACATGCTGTACTGATAGTATTTGCGCCGGAAGTTTGAAAATGAACATTTCAGAGTGTTTGGATGTCATTCTGAGCAGTGTGTAGACAATTCGGAAAGAGTTGGATGAGTTTGATGGTGATTACGAAGGTACGGCAGCTAAAAAAACTCACTTTTATTATTATGTGTGGTGTACAGCTAAACTCCTTATAATCAAATATAAACTGAAAGCAAGGATTATGGCATCATTCACCAACTTAAACCAAGAGAAAGTCCAGAAGAGATTTTAAAATTATCTGCAGGGCGTGGTTGAAGCCGATTATGATTTTATGGAATAAATTTACTCTTTAATAGTTCAACATACTTTTGTGTAATTTTGGTAAATATATCTTTTAAAATGAGATACCAGTGTTGTTTTAATTTTGGCGTCATTTAGACGATTATCTATCCATCTCAACCTGTTTGTCGCCTGTGACAACACTACCAAGATAAATAGGTTCTTGTTTTTAATGATTCTGGATAAACAACGCAAATTATTTCGAAAATAATTATCCGATTAGCACAGAAAGCAGAATGAAAACAAACTACTTATGTTAAATGAATAAGGAGTTCGGTTAATTATTTAAAAATTACTATATTCATCCGGGGAGTACAACAGCTAAAATTTTGTGACGTCAACTAATCGTAATGTATGTAATGGAATGCAAACATCACTAAAATTTCGACATAATTTCATTTGTAATAATTCTACTTTAGGATTCAATTGAAAATGTTAACCTAAGGAATATTCAGTGGTCAGAAATTGATATAATTTTCTTTGCACAGATAAACAAGAAACATGAGGTAGTTTCACTGCCATGTAGAAGGACTCATATGGCTTAATAGTTCAGTTCACATTTCATTGTTCCTAACGAAATTTTCTTAATACTTTGCTTATATTTTAGAATGCATATTTCGTTATACCAATGCATTTTCGGATTTATCTGTTACCCTTTCTCTCCTTTGTTGAACAAAATCTCAGAAATTTTATTTCTTGTACTTGTTTGATTTCGATAAGTCTAATTTGTTATTTGAATCATGAGTTGTTCCTTTTACTAACAACAATGCGTTCTGCCTTATTGCAATTGATATTCAGTTATTGCTTCCAGCTTTTATTCACTATTTTTCATCGGAATTCTTGTAGTTTCTTTTATACGCCTTCTAACATCACTGACATAAAAAAATTATTTTGAAGAAAATGCACCTTAAGACCGTTATTGAAGTTCTACTTTTGTTTTTTAATTTGGAAAAAAAAAATTCATATCAATCGTGCCTTGCAATTAAACTATGAGAAGCTATTGATGCAAACCAAGACACAATGTCCCATTTAAGAAATGTACATTTCTTTTTGAGACGTATTGAACATTATATCTGCTAAGTTTATTTCTATCGTCGAAACATTAAAAATGCTATTTTTAAGCAAAAACTCGTTTCAGAAGCTGAGTAGAGTATTAAGAGACAGGAACATTTCGCTAGAAACAAAAAAGCGAGTACTGGATTGCTAATTGATGTCAGTTCTTTAATATGGCAGCGAATGCTGGACAATATTATCAGAGATGAAGAAAAATCTTGAAGCAACTGAAATGTGGTTCTGCGGGAGGATGCTGCGAATATCATGTATCGAGTATCTAAGCAAAGATGAGGTTTTGGAAAGGATAAAAACGAAAAGAAAATTAATAATGAATGTAAGGAAGAGACAACTGAAGTTCTTGGGACATGCAATGAGGAAGAAGGGCTTGGAGAACCTGATACTAACAGACCAGATAGAGGAAGAAAGAGACAGGGGAAAGCAACAGATAACATATTTGATGGACCTGAAGAGGTGGATGACAGAATGGGGGTTGCGTGGTGTAACAGGAGAAAGTGTGCTAATAACCACCATGGGAAGTGGAAAGGATAGATTAATTTTTACCGGTGTAAAGATAAAAGTCTTATTAATGAACATGTGCGAATTTCTCATTGAGGTATTTCGAAGTCTATTACTCTTAATTGTATTTTCATGTCCTTAACAAAGTGACTTTTTAACAGATTTTTATTCGGTATCATTTTTATCGGTATGTTTTAAAGCGGGGAAGCCACGAAGGCATAAAATGTTACCGAATGTGAAAGAATCAGAAACGGAAATATTAATAATGAGCGGACAGAGAAAAACGTAATCAGAAGGACATTAGAAAGCGATTAAAATTGCTTATAGAGTTATAGAGTCAGATGCGAGTTCCATAAGCAAGAAGTGCGAGAAATATGAAACTGTTAACAGAGAACTTACGGCTACATCTAACCAAATCAACTGTGAATTGACCTCGTAGATCTCGAAGACAGTCTATTATCGCGCTTAAATTCATAGTCTCGCTACCAAAGCGAAGAGCAAATCCAAACAATTACCATTAAATATTTAATTAAAAAAAAGCAAAGAGATAAGCTTACAGCGCTGGGTAAGTAAATGACGTTAATGAAAATTTAATACAATTTTGTTTCTTCTGATATTAAATGTTATATTTAGCAATTTACTCATACATTCTTAAACAGTATTATCGTCTTTTGTATTTTGATTTATTATATGACAAGTGTGCCCCTAACGCCTTAAATGACGGCAAAATATTTGAGAGGATTATTAACTATTTTCTGGCAGGTTATCCCCCTGAGGGTTACAGAAGAGAATATATATATATATATATATATATATAGATATATATATATATATATAGGTTTCATTGAATAATATGGACAAGTTCTGTCTATTTTTTGTAAGATCCGTTCGTATGATCTGATTAGCTTGATAGTGTTGTCATGGAAAGACGACAAGAAATCGCAATAATTGTTGATAAAAAATCAACAATTATTGCGATTTCTTGTCATCTTTCCATGACAACACTATCAAGCTAATCAGATCATACGAACGGATCTTACAAAAAATAGACAGAACTTGTCTATATTATTCAATGAAACCTGTATTAATGAAAAAATGCTACGAAAATACACACAATATATATATATATATATATATATATATATATATATCGCCGACTGACGCCAATTCGATCAGGCTTCAATTCTGGGTAAAAGCAATTGGAATGTCTAACCGTACTGATGAGCTGTGATACAGTGAAATAGATCTGTCTGCGGATATATATATACATGCCAGTAAAATATTTGCTTGTCGGACCGGCAGACAGTAGATCAAAACCCAATGCTCAATCAAAATAAATGAACTGGATATGCAAAGGTAAAAATATGTCAAAGAACAAAACACACAATACTAATTTGCTACCTAGGTTTCGACCACGTTGGACAATGTATTACTATAGGCAAAGTATTACTATATATATATATATATATATATATATATATATATATATATATATATATAATGTAACTAAGTTGTTGAACTCGTAGGTTTATTTCCCTTTTTGTTCATGCATTTACTTTTATAAAGAGTGCTCGATACAAATGTAGAGCGTTATACTGCAATAGTTGTTACAATGTTTTTAAATTCATAGTATCACTACACAAAAAATTTCTCATGTTTCAAAGCCAACCCATTATGTTTTGGCTTCATCCTCAGGTGATTTTTTTAGAAATGAGTATTATCCTGTTGAAAAGACCGTTTATTTGTGTTGGATTTGTTATTTTCGGGTGTAAGAGGGGTTGGTTTGTATTTTGAGTTCCGTTGACCTTTTTGCTGGTCTTAGGGTTAAGTGTTTGTTTTTGGCAGAGTTCATGATAGGTTAATCTATTAATCTTGAAAGGGCTGGTGCTGCTGGCGCCTTTGGTTTAGGGGTTGGTAGGTGTTGTTTTGTTTTAGGGTTGGTTTCTCCTTAATTTAATGTATGTTATTTTGTATTGGGGTGTGTGCTTTTTTTTGTTTTTTTTATTTTTTGTTTTTTATAAAGTATATTTTTTATAAAATATATCTTTCATAAAAATGTATAGGGTTGGAAGGTGTTGTTTTGTTTTGGGGTTGGTTTCTCCTTAATTTAACGTATGTTATTTTGAATTGGGGTGTGTGCTTTTTTTTTGTTTTTTGTTTTTTATAAAATATATTTTTTATAAAATATATCTTTCATAAAATAATATTTTTTATAATATTCCATAATATTAAGCTATTTTATAATTTTATAAAATATAATATTTATAATATTTAAGAAATATATTTTATAAAATTTATTCTTTATACAACATATTTTATAAATATAAAGTATATTTTTTTATTTATTTATCTACTATTCTGTTACAACTGCATTATTTTTTGTTGGTATTGTATAGGGTTTGTTTTCTTTTGGGGGGTTCTGGTTGGGGTTTTTTTGTTTACTTAAATTTTAGCGAGAAATATTTGCGATGTTTGCATATTACTGCTAATTCGTCTCTACGGTTTAGTAAATCGTTGCTGTTAGGGTACTGGAGAATGTGTAGTTTTTCACTTAGACATAAAGGGCAGATGTCATTAAGTGAGTTGCAAGTTCTAGTTTTTCTATGATTTTCTATTTTACTTTGGGTTTCTGTTTTGAATCCTTTAGCTTCCAAATGTATGTGGAAAGGGATGTTTGGTTTCGGTATAAGCTGTTTTTAAATGAGGTTAGGTGCAAGTACCAGCGCTGATTAAAAGTATTAAAAGTATTCTTAGTTGAATGAATTTCAAAGCATTGTAACAACCATTACACTATATATATATATATATATATATATATATATATATATATATATATATATATATAGTTTATCGAGGCAGCAGCTAATTTTCTAAACATATACTGTTAAATATAACAGTCAATGAATGTCTATTATGTTTAATCATGAGCCGTTCTAAACATCGTATTTTGGTTTTAATTTCAGGTGAAAATAATGACATTTCATTTAGACATATGGTTCAGTTAATATTTCCGTTTCTCACGAGGTGTGACGTCATAGAACCGCATTACAAATTTAAGAATTGCATCTGCTATTCGGAGACTTATCGTTATTTCGTAATATTTTATTTTAACATAACATGGTGCATGTCTGTATGTTAACGTCTCTGTAACCTTCCTGAAGATGGCTCATATGAGTCGAAAACTTAGAACAAGCATAACAAAAAATATCCAGATGTTGGACAATTTTTGTCTATAGTTTCACCTGAAATTAAAGCAAAAATACGATGTATAAAACGACTCATGATTAAACATAATAGACATTCATTGTTAGTTATATTTAACAGTATATGTTTAGAAAAAATATATATATATATCTTAGAAGAGTACAAACTAATGGGTTGGTAGTTCATTGTTTGTAATGATTTGCCTTATTAAGAGTGTTCGATACTTAGTAGAGCATAATATATGGTAATACTTTTTATTATAAATTTATAATAAAAACATTGTATACTGCAACACCAAATAATGTGGTGCTAATAAGATAGTATCGAAACACCATTGTGTTTCAATGCTATCTTGTTAGCACCTCATTAGGCAGTGAAATATTTATTTTTTTCTTGTTAGAATTATTATATATAGAAGCTTAAAAACAACAGAAATATTGACCAGATCCAGACAAATAAGGTGGGGAATTTTTGGAGGATTTATCTCAGCTAACTAAGAAAAAATTAGATCATGATCTATAAGAGAAACTTAATTGTATGAGTAAAGGTGAATAGAGACTTAAAATAATTTAAGACCCAGACATTTTCCATGCCAGTGATGAAATGAATTGAGGGATAAATATGTTGCAATTTTGCATGTCTGAAAAATTATTGCGTGTCATCGTGAAACGGTTACTGGATTTTCTTCTTCTTATTATTATTCAACTTAAAATAGTGTACAAGAGACAAAGACGGGAAAGATTGTTTTAAATTACACTGCACGTCAAACATATGTAGTTGACGTAGTGGGTAATCTATCCGTTAAGCCGTAACAAATTAATTATCAAAAGATGGAAGAATCAATCAATATATATGTTAGGAGATAGATTACAGATGTCTAGTTATATTATTAGAAATAATTGACTATACTTTAGTGTATATTTTAGACAATGATAACAACTGGAAGCTACGTCGTTAACTGTATTGAGCAAGTTAAGTTTTGGGAATTTTATAATTTGTAATGTTTCTTATAAACAGTGAAAACATACCCCATGTAAAGATTTACAAGTTCTTTTATTTTTAATATTTTCCATTTTACGGTTGGGCTTTTATTGGCATCTTTTAATTGCCAATAATAAGTAGGAAATTATGTGCTATTGCGGTAAGTTTTATAATTAAAAGATATGGTGTGAAAATAATGGCAAGTATTGAAAGTCTTCTTGGTACAACTGATATAATATTTTCTTACTGTGGGATTTTCTATGGTGGAAATAGAGCATAGATAGACTATAGAGTCAGTTAGACATTTATTTGCTAATGGATACTCAATAGGTTTTCGGCAATTGGAATTATTGTTATTGTGATCGTTATTTTATTAGGATGTTGTCGATTGTTAAAATTATTATATCTATTATAGCCTTGATTTTAATCTTCTACATATAATGATTCCTAACAGAAAAAAATATTTCACTGCCTGACGGAATGCTAATAAGATAGTACCTAAACAGAATATCTTTATATGCTGCAGTAAACTTCTTTTATTATTAACTTATAATACAAATATTACCATGGCTAATATATTTATATATTTTTACCTCGACAATATAATTATTGAAAATCAAATAATAAGGCACTTTCAAACAGCAGACATGCGGTAAATGCTTTCTTAACAGGCAGTAAATTTTAATAACTGGCAATAAAGAGAATGAACTGAACCGACGCTGCCTTTCTAATGAACTGACTCAACGCTGTCTCGCTATCGTCTCTTTCTCCATGAGCGTGACAGGAGGGATATATATATATATATATATATATATATATATATATATATATATATTAATAACAATAATAACAATAATAACAATAATTATTAAACCGACTCTGCGTGTATTCTAATCTCAAAATTTTATAGAAGGGACTTTCTAAGACTATGAATGACCAGCAGAATCTAAATCCGTTATTGCCCTCGGCTATAAAGCTTTGGGCAAAGAGGGGGAAAAAAAAGAAAACTGCTTGGGACCGACAATACATACGGTTCCTCCCAGTAAAAAGAAAAAAAAACCCTCAACGGAACACACAACCAGAAAAGAAAAGTGCTCGATACACACAACCGAAAAGTATTTAACTAGAAGGCAGTAACGCAGAGCAAACACACTAACAAAATAGCAAGATCGCCAAGACCGACCGCGGTTTCGCACAACGGCTCGTCAGGGCCTTTTCTTTGTGATCCTTAACTGTTAGAAAGCAGCTCTTCAATCCTATCTTTTCCACCTTATTATGCAAGCCAAACTTGCCTACTAACGATGTAGCCTCACTATTTATACTATCCATAACACCTGATGCTATTTTCCTATAGTGCCTAATCACCGAATTTTTAACTTCTCTATTGAATTGCTCCTTAGGCAAAGCGTACATATTAGTATTTTTATCTCCTTTAACGTAAACTTTAGTGGTATTTTTACATTCTTTTACAGTGTCCTTTAATTGTTTTTGAAAGGGATTTTGCCCTAACTTTCTGTACTTAATTTTTCTAATGATGCTAATTAGATCCTTCTCAAACGCCTCTAACTCTTTTGAGTATGGCGGGTGCCTATAAGTTTTAAATCCGTAACTATTGTCATCCTTATCATTTAAATTGTTTAGGAAGAAAAATGCCCTCCATCTTAACCTGCTAATAAAACTCTCGATCTTATGGAGTAATTGCTTTTCATAAAAATCCTTAGAAGGGATCGGGATATCTTTGAGTGAACATTCTATATCTATTTGTTCCATCACTAGTTGGTATAAAGTGCTCAATGGATAAATCCAGAGCCTATAATAATAACAATAATAACAATAATAACAATAATTATTAAACCGACTCTGCGTGTATTCTAATCTCAAAATTTTATAGAAGGGACTTTCTAAGACTATGAATGACCAGCAGAATCTAAATCCGTTATTGCCCTCGGCTATAAAGCTTTGGGCAAAGAGGGGGAAAAAAAAGAAAACTGCTTGGGACCGACAATACATACCGTTCCTCCCAGTAAAAAGAAAAAAAAACCCTCAACGGAACACACAACCAGAAAAGAAAAGTGCTCGATACACACAACCGAAAAGTATTTAACTAGAAGGCAGTAACGCAGAGCAAACACACTAACAAAATAGCAAGATCGCCAAGACCGACCGCGGTTTCGCACAACGGCCCTGACGAGCCGTTGTGCGAAACCGCGGTCGGTCTTGGCGATCTTGCTATTTTGTTAGTATATATATATATATATATATATATTTATAATGATATATGAAATGATTTGTTTGAACATTATTTTTGATTGATACTCGAATTTAAGTAGATATACTGTTTATAATCAAACTGTATTATATATTTATTTCTATCGGCCTGATTATTTACGATAAACTTTTGTTACAAAAATGTGTGTCATTCGACAGAATTCGAACCTGAGACCCCTATCCACGTAGGTGAAGCCACTAATAGACCTGGCATGTCTTAGATCTCTCGGCCACGAATGACCAACAGTCGAAACGAAGTCAAATCAAGCCTATATAACACAATTTTCGATTCATCATAATAATCATATCTGCTCTGAAATTTATCGTAATGGCAACAAATGTAAACATGTTACGGGCATTAACGGACATTGGTGGCTTAGAATATATATAAATGCATAATGGTCTTTATTATAATAGAGAGGAAGTTTAGAGTAATATGAAACGATGGTATAGCTTTACACTCTACTCTACTCTATTGAGTTTAATGCCTCGATCTTTTTTCAAACAATCCAATAAGCAAGCAATTATTGACAACTACTGACAATTGCCGATCTTAAAGGGTGTGTTATGCTTTCTTTTATTTTTCAATTAGTAACAGTTAAAAAAATAGAATCCCTAGAATGCTAAAACTAAATTGAATAAATAACAAGCAATATTTTCTCAAACTGTGACCAGATATTGAACTCACACTTCTTTTAGTGAATAACTGAAGTCATATGACCCACAGGATAAAAGCGTTGGTTGAAGTAATCCAGTGATTTGAAACAAAGATGTGTGAGTTCAATACCAAGCAACAGCTGAGGTGAATAAAAAACTTGGGGATTTAAGTTACTAAAGAGAAATAACTGAAATTTAGATATCCAGAAGTAGCATGGCACGTGGAACTAGAAGAAGCTACTCCAGTGGACAAAATAAACTGTTCGGTTCGAGATTCCAACGTATATAACCTGAAGAAGACAAAAACATAGAATATCCGAAACCTCGTGAATATGACAATAAATATATGGACAACAAATGTAAATAATGTAGATAGTTAAATTACTTCCTCGTAGATATATAGGCAGATATCATTTTGTTTTAGAGCATTAGTCATATTTACTTCGAGGGGCGTTAACTAATGCCCCCTGTTTCAAGAACAACATCACGTTACCCAACAGAAAAAAAAAACCGGATACATATATAAACAACCTTGTGCTTTTGCTAAGTACATTCATTGCTTATACTTTTACGGATAAAATGTCTTAGAACTGTACGTTTTCATGATCAATTCACCTCAAGCAGGACAGAAATGGTATGCAGGGGGATACATTGAAGAAAAAAACGTGCAGGGTATATAGAAGAATAGAAAGATAGATATTTATGTGACTTCAATCCGTAGCAACAACTGAGGTGAACAAAAACTCCAAGAGTTGAGTTACTAAAGGGAAATAACGGAGATCTCCAGAAGTAGATAAAAAGTAGCAATTGTCATTGAAGAGTGCTACTTTTTATGTTACCTTTGCAAATACTCTCATCAAAATCGTCTCTATTATAACAAAAATGATTGTGTATATATATATATATATATATATATATATATATATATATATATATATATTAGTCATCCACATACAAACCTGTTTTAATGATATAACATTGAGATTGTAGGTATAAGAGAAGCAAGCGAATGGAATTTTTTTTTTTTTTTATAAGCGTTTCACCCCGAGCAAGGCATGTCACTGCCACTACTGTGCAGGGGGCTACGTAGAGTGGAGAAAGGCTGATTAAATATAGGAAATGACAGAGGGTGGGTGATAGGCGGGTAAGGACACCGAGAATGAGGGTTGGGTAGATGAGAGTGTTGTGAGAATAGTTGAAAGTTAGTGTGATAGGAGGTGTCTATTGACCCTACATTTAAACACCTGGAGATTGTAATTGTCGGGAAAGCAGACTTGTGGAAGGGAGTTCCACAGGCGGGAAGCGCGAGAAAAGAAGCTGTTGGAGTAGAATTTACGGTTACATCATATTTGTTTAACTGTAAAAGGGTGGGACCTAGTTGCTAATCTAGTATCTCGTGTAAATTCCTGCTTAGGCGGCACCAGTGATCTAAGCTCATCGGAGCAGAAGCCATGAAAGTACTTGTAGAAGAGGCACAGGGAAGCCACATCACGCCGGTGAGAGAGCGGCTGCAGCCGGTCTGCCAAGTCAGTATCAACCACGTTACAGATCCTCCTTTGTATTTTGTCAAGAAGCCCAAGGAGAGCAGCAGGGGCACCCGACCAGATATGGCAGCAATATTCAATACACGGGCGGATGGTAGATTTGTATATGTGCAGAATAGATTCAGGTGGGAAAAATTATCGGGCCCTGCACAGGGAGCCCACTTTCATAGCAGCAGATTTGGCAATGGATTCAATATAGTCATTCCATTTGAGGTCCGCCGAGAGTGTAAGGCCAAGGAGGCGTAGCGAGAAGTGCGAGAAAAGAAATTCTCAGACTACTAGTGTCGGTTACATTTAACTATTTATGCAGTAAATGGGTGGGACTTTGATGCCAATGCTACACATGGTCGGAAAAAATGCTCGTCAGAGCAGTTTCCATGAAATTGGCTGTAGTCATGTATAAACTCATTGACCATAAACAGAAAAAGGTATTATACTTGAATATGTTTATACCGATAAAGCCTCACTCTACAGTTTATACTGATGAAGTGTGACTTTATAGTTTTTTGGTTTATTTTTTATATAATCATATCACCCCAAGAAAGGCAGTCTACTGCCACTAGTGCACTGGGGATTACATAGGGGGAAAGTTATGAGAAAGAGTGACAGATTACAGGGCGTATCAGGGAAGTGGGTAAGAAAAGGATTAAGATACTGAGAGTGGAGTGGACGGAGAAAGGAGCATGAGAGAAAGGATGCAAGATAGGAGATGACTATTGACTACATTTAAACTCGTGGAAATTGTAGCTGTCGGAGAAGCAAGTAAATAGAAGGGAATTCCATAGACGGGAAGTGCAAGAAAAAAAGGTGATGGAGTGGAATTTGTTAAATAGTTAATAATCTCGGTTAGGAATTTTCATCCCAAAATCATTTTACTCGACCGACTCAATTTTCTTAATAGTCGCCTTGCGTAAACATAGCGTTAATCGATGACTGGAAACAAAAAATGATATTTTAATTAATGTTTCGAACGTGTTAGAAAGGATTTTTAAAATAATAACAAAGTCTGATCTTTCCTCTTAATAATAGCATAAATATTTTGATGATAAAACTTTGTTTTTATTAAGTTTTAACATCATGATTTGCTGGGTTTTTTGTTTTGTTTTGTTTTTTGGGGTTTTTTTTGCAATTAAATAGAGATACCTAAATTCGTAGTTTCTTTCTTCTGTTTGACTCATAGATAATAAAAATATAACAAATCTGGTTTTCTCAACGATTTTCTATAAAAAATTACTTGCTTGTATCATTTGTTTTTCGGTGGTTGGTTAAAAGAAGTATGCGTATTTTTTTTTCTTTCTTTCAAATATTCGTTTTTACTTTTCTTTAATCTGGACGACCGAGACATTTTGGCTCCACTCTGGAAACCTTAATTAAACGAATGTTTACACTGACCAGGACGATAAAACCGAGACAGGAGCTTGTCAATCTAAATTCCATTTGTCAGATCTAGCTTTGATGATAGCCAGATGTCACTGTCTTTTGTTTAACCACAAATTTTGACGTAAATCAGGTGCCATGCATAAAACCAAATAGTTCAATAATGTCATTGTAGGTCATTCTAAGTAACTTGTGAATCTTCAATAATATAATTTTTGGTTGTAAAAGGAATCAGATTTTTTTTCTAAATTTGAAGGGACACGTTTCATTGCGAGATTTTTAATCAACTGCGTGCAAGTAAATCAATAAACTTTAATCGCCAAATTAAGTATTTAATCGACTGAGTAGATCGGGCGAGTGACATCAGGAAGCCTGTATATATATCTTCTTCACTACTCGACGATATAATTAATGCAAAATAATAATAAGCCATTGTTTAAGAGCAAACGCGGAAAAATCTTTTATAACTTGTAATAAAGTTTAATGCTGCATCGCTATTGTCTCTTTCTAGTCTCTTTTTTCTCTGTCACTCTTTCTCAATGAGCGTGAGAGGAAGGATATATATATATATATATATATATATATATATATATACCGTTTGATATATATACCGTTTGATTGTGATAATGTTTAGTGCCAAGATTATTGTTTTTCTAGTGGTTTTATTGATAAAATATATTTTTAAAGTGCTCGATATCGGAGTGTTTAACGATAGTTGATATGATGATGTTTTCACTCGTGACAGCTATTTTCTGTTTATATATATATATATATATATATATATATATATATATATTATGCTCTCATTATGATTGAGCTCTCTGGAGATGGGAGTTTTAAGAGCAGTTTCCACTTCTGCTATATGCGTGACTCTTCAGAAATGAATTGAGTTCTTTCGGTGAATGGCGTGTATATACACTGTTTATATACAACACGTTAAAATTTCTCTTCCCTGATTCCATGCGTCGATGGCTTAGGGAGTAGCGACTCCGACTGACACCAAATTTGTCGAGTTTCGATCCCGGCCAGAAGCAAGTGGATGCGTCTAGCCACACTGATGAGCTGTGATACAGCAAAACAGGTTTGTATGTGGATGACTAATATATATATATATATCATTGTTGTTATAATAGAGACGATTTTGATGAGAATATTTGCAAAGGTACTGCTTCAAATAAGATTTTTTTTAGCTGAGTAAAATTTATGAAAATGTGTAAATCAGTGTTATGATAGCCTCTCTTTTCCTTTTAATTTTCCTAAAAGATTTATTGTATTATAAACAAGAAAATATATTTATGCTGTAAAGGCTTTGTTAATGATTTTACTATATAAATGTCATGAACTGATAAATGATATAATCTCTCTACGGTGTTAAAGCCGAGTTTTTCGAATAAAATATTAATTTTATGGCCATTGTACATGATGAATGATATGCTTCCAAAGATGTGCCTGCGTCCTCTGTGGCCACCTTTTTTTATTGATTATTTGCCTAATTTTTTCTCTCTCTTCATCTTTGTCTTGATGAGATGTTTTCAATTTGTAGCTGCTCGTGACATTTCTGGAGGCGAAGATTTTTGATGCTCTCCTCTTGACGTCCACGGCCCACACCTGCGTGGGAGGTTTAGATGAACATGAAAAAACACAGATCGCTGACATTAGACGGATTCTGTTATTCCCATTAAAAATTGCATTTGATCACAAGCAAACTGATTCAGTTGAGGACCCCAATAATTATTACGTCATATCGAAGAAAAAAGACACATTAACTGTTTTTTTAATTATTTTTTAAATTTATCCATGTAATTAGATTTTAATTCAGGTTGTTCCTCGGTTACTTAGTGCGAGTGTTTAGCTCTGCTGTAACTTCAAAGAACTAACTGAACATTTCGTTTGATTTTGGAAGAAGATATATTAGAGTCGCTGTCTGCTTTTAGTGAGAAAACGAAAAGATATATTGGAAGAAGAAACATTTTTTAAATAATTATATTTGGTTTAATTATATTTTTAATTTAATTATATTTAATTTGCAAGAAAAATGACGTAACATTTCATTAATAGAATAAAAAAATAATCAATATTTTAAAAAGTACGTTATGGGCTTTACCAATACCCCAGAAGAGTAATGGAACATTTCGTATTTCGGGATAGCGGAATGAAAAGATATATTAAAGACACTTCATTTTAGTGAGAAAAGGAAAGTAGGTCATCAAAAAGAAGGAAGGAAGGAAGGAACGAACGAACGAACGAACGAACGAAGGAACGAAGGAGCGAAGGAGCGAACGAACGAACGAGGGAAAGTGTAAGAAAGAAACAGAAAGTAGAGGAAGCGATAATACTATAAAGCTCTTAGCTTTAGCTTAAAAAGAAACAAAAAAAAAATAAAATAGAAAAATAGGTTTGACTTTATTTTGTTTTACGCTCTATCAACCTCAATGTGTTATTTAACTCCGACAAGGTTTTTATAATATTTTCATAAAAAAGAATATTAACTGTTTGTCAGACATCAATATTTGTAGATCAGGTTTCACTGACGTATTTTGTAAAGAGGGATTTTTTTAGAGTATTGCTGGTAATATTTTTTCTAAAAATATATTGTTATTTTTACTATAAAAATCTTTTTTTTATACTTTCATAGTCTTTTGACCCCAGCGTTCGTCATTTTCCCAAATTTAGGATCCTCACAGGTGCTACCACTGTGGATCAGTGTAAACCTTGAAACAACAGCAATTAAGCGGTGGTTAAACACTCTTTAAAGTAGATTTAGTTGCCGGATGTCGTTTATTGTTATACTCAGGAGCAGAAAATCAATGGAGGAAGGAAGGAAGGAAGGAAGGAAGTAAGGAACGAACGAACGAACGAACGAACGAACGAACGAACGAAGAGTGTAAGAACAATCATAGAGTAAAAGAAAGAAGAAATAAAAGAAAAAGAAAGAAGACACATGGAAGGGAAATGAAAAGAAGAAAGCAAAACGGAAGGAAGGAAGGAAGGTTGAACTTTTATCTGTTTAATTGACATATCTAAACTTATATACTTATATAATCAATGGAACTTTGTGTGTCAGTGTGTGTATGTCCGTTACCTATAGATTCCGAAACGGCTGAACCGATTTTCTTGAAAATTTACACAGTTGTACTATAAGCGTCTGCGAGTGTTCTTAACTAGGTTTTGTGTGGAGATAATCTCAATAAATATCGAAAATCGATAATCGAAAAAATCGGGTTATAGAAGGAGTGGTCCGATTTTAATCAAATTTGATACACTCATAGACAAAGACAGAGGAAATGATATTCAGAAGTTTCAAGGTTGCAGTTCTTACAATAGTGCAGAAAATCGATGATAATATATATATATATATATATAAAAGGCAAGATGTTTATCTGCCTGTATGTCTGTATGTTTTTCAGCCCTTTTATTTTAGCTTTTGCTTCGGGTTTGGCTCTAAGTAGGTATAATTGTAGTTCTTAGTCTCAGCCATGATACCATTTACTCAGAGGACTTATTTCGGACTCATTTTTCTTTCAGTCTACGGTTTCGCTTTAAGTGGAAACAACTATTGCATTTTAGTCTTTCGTGCCAACGTCCAAAGAATCTGAGCTCCAGGACCATGGATTAGTTTTAAAGTGTAACACCCCAACGGATGGTCCGAACAATTTCTCCGGCGGCTGTTCTCCACGCTGTGATGTTTGCCGGGAATTTGTTGAAAATGTCGGAGCCTCAAGCTGGGGGTACAAGATTAAACTATAAGGAACGAACTTCCACAACTTGGATGAGTTGAAAGGATGCTTTATTTCGTTTAGAGTTAGCCTTTTCGGTTGGGACAGGCGAATGTGACACACAGCTCTAACTCTAATTAATGGAGATCAACAAATCCGAACTGACCAAAACAAGACGAACGGAGGTTATACTTCAAGCACACGCCCGGCAGAACTAACTCTACTCAACAGATCTGACTCGTAAAAATCACCTGTATTTATTTAAGATTAATCCGGAAATCCGGAAATCCGGAAATGCTTTAGACCACTGGGTGATAAGCAATTGGCGACTGTAAGTCTGAAATTTCAGGGCACAAACTTTCCCACCTTTGATGTGCAAACATCCCGCAGACACCCAGTCTGTACCTAGCCTCAGTATTTTTTCCAGGATTTTTTTTATCTTTTTTTATCTTAATAAAGCTTCCGCCGGAAAATTCTTAATGTGTGGTTAAGATACAGTAAAGACAGCCTTTGACCTGGTCATTCAAAAACCCTATTTCCTGAACTTTATCTATTATTACATTAAATCACTGAGTCAAATATTTACCGGAAGAGTGGTAGGATTTAAAACAGTAATCTGATACCCTTTTCTCTTCAACAGTTTTCCCCATAAAAGAAAAAGCGTTTATTTATTTATTTTTTTCTCTTCTTTTTCACTTTTGTTAACCGAAACATGTTTTTAATCTATTTTCTATTCTTAACCATTTTCTATTTTAATCTATTATAATAAAATATATATTTTACAAAGCATCTTAAAATACGCCTAGTTATCGTGTCACAAAGGTTTTCATTACACTCGAGCAACGCCGAGCTATACTGCTAGTTATTTTATAATTTTCTTTGATAATTCTGTTTATCTAATCAATATTATTAAACTTTCATTGATAATCATTGTTATATCAAATAGAATTTAATCACTAAATCTAACCAATAATATTTTTCCTATGACATAGTTATCTCCCTTTTCTTCAATATTACTTTTTACTAGACTAGCAACTAGGTTCCATCTTGTTACCGTCAAAATACTCAGATGTAACCGCTACTCCTGCTCTACCAACCCTTCTCGCCTTTGAAACTTCCCGTCTTCCCTGATAGCTACAATCTACAATGATTTAAGTGCAGCGTCAATTGCCATCTTCTGTCTTTTTGATTCCCAACATTCACTTATTCTTTCTTCGATATCATTGGTAATTTAATCGCTGTTTCTTTTTCTTTCTTTTTCTCACGTTGTAACCTACTGGGGCATTGCCTTGCTTAAGATGAAAGGATTAGAAAAGAAAATATATTAGGAGAATAGGAATATAGTTTTTGTTTTACACAAGACACACGACCTCTTGTTACTGCAACTAAATGAATTGCGATAGCCCAGTTATTGCAGCCACTAAATTAAATAACAGGAAGTAACAAGTATTTCAAAATAAAACAATTAACATTAGTTAATGAAATCGTCAGTAGTTGATAGTGAGAATAGAGAGACAAAATTGACAACAACAGAAGATAAAAAATAAGTGTTTACTACAATTTCTTAAAGTTGTTATTTTCAAAATTTTAACTAAACAATAGTGTCATTTCCAAGCGTATTTAAAATTAGTACGATGCTAGGCTGAAAAACGCATTTTTTTCATAATCGCGTGGCTCTAAGCAAGGCATTTCTATGTCCACTTTTATGCAGGGGGTTACATAGAAGGAATGCTATGAGAAACATTGAGGTTACAGGGGGTGTCAGGAAGAGTGTATGAGAAGGATGAGAAGACTGATGAGAGTGAGGTGGACGGAGGAAAGAGCATGAAAGAGAGGATACAAGTTAGTGAGACAGGAGATGACTATTGACTTTACATTTGAATTCTTGAAGATTGTAACTGTCAGGAAAGCAAGTAAGTGGAAGGGAATTCCACTGACGAGAAGTGAGAGAAAAAAAGCTGATGGAGTAGAATTTGCATTTATAATTTATCGGTTTCACAGTAAAATTGTGGGACCTAGTTGCTAATCTTGTGGCTCGAGTAAATTCATGTATAGGGGGTACTAGTGAGCTAAGTTCATCGAAGCAGAAGCCGTGAAAGTATTTGTAGAAGAGACACAAGAAAGCCACACTGCGTCGGTCCTAGCTGCCAAGTCAGGATCGATCACATTACAGATTCTCCAATGGATTTTGTCAAGCACACCTAGGTGGATAGCAGGAACACCCGACCATATATGGCAACAATATTCAATGCACGGGCAGATGGTAGATTTGTATATGTGCAGGATGGTTTCAGACGAGAAAAAACTTGCTGGCCCTGCACAGAGAACCGATCTACTTAGCATCGGATTTAGCTATGGATTCTATATAGTTAGTCTACTTGAGGTCTGATGCGAGAGTTAACCCGAGGAGGCGTAGTGTTTTACTTTCAGGGAGACTAACCTGATTCATGCTTATAAGCGGGAGGAACCATTTTCTGTGATGGTTAATAGATAGCATCTTCGTTTTGGAATCATTAAAATTTACGAGCCATTTCTTACCACAGTCCACCACAGATTGGAGGTCCTTTTCAAGCTCGACAGCTAGGTTTGCTTTGTCAGCCTCGGCAGATTTTTAATCGAGAAAAGAGTAAACCGTAGTGTCGTCAGCGTATATGGTTACTTGCTATCTTATTTCATCGGAGAGATCGTTAATATAGATAACGAAAAGCGTAGGACCTAGAATAGAAAGACACCCGCGTTCCTGTGATAGTATTGGGTTTCTTGTCCGTTCAATACTACCTTCATTGTGTGATTTGAAAGGAATGACTGGATTAGGTCAAACAGTTGTCCAGTTATACCATAGTTTCACAGCTTGCATAGAAAGCCAGCATGCCTGACTCTGTCAAACGCTTTAGAGATGTCTAGTGCAAGAGTTTGGGCTTTGCCGTTAGGCTGACTATGAAGGAATGTTACGGTTGCGGAATTAAAAATTCGTGACACAGTTAACCAAATTTCTTAGCAGCTGACATAGCAATTGATTCAATATAGCCGTTCTACCTCATCACAGCCGGGGATGCTAACCCGAAAGATTGCAATGAGTCATTTTCCTGGAGGTTTGCAGCAGTCACGCTGATGGATGCAGAAAGTAGTGACTTAGATGATTAAAAAAGAGCAGTTTTGTTTTTGAGGCGCTATATGTTTCGATGCTCTTTATGGCCTTCAACATTTAACCCTAATTTTGGTGACAGGAAGCACAAATATGAGTGAGGAGTTGCCAGCTTACCAGAGGCATTTTGACAAAGGCAATGAGATACCAGTTCATACGTAAATTATTACATTGTTAAACTGTTGTGTCGTGGCTCGTACCATGTGACATCCAGTCACCCGGATGTATAAAAGACGATGTGCGCTTAACACGGTGGTTGTTGTCATTATCACGGACTTCGGGAAGTAACACCTACTAGTGCGTGAGACTGTAAATATTGTATATACATCTTGGTTATATCCCTCTGTTAATAAAATAGTTTATCTGTGTATCTTTTCATTCCACAATGCAACATAAACAAATGCATGAAATCAACTAAAGTTCGATTTGTATTTTTTATCCCAGCTAAAAAAAAAAAAAAAGAGAGAAAAAGAATTCATAATTTAACTTTATTTCCGTATATATTCTTAATGTTTGCGCTTTCTGGATATTAGTGACTAGCAGTATAGTCCGGCGTTGCTCAGGTGTAATGAAAGCTTTAAAACTAATCCATGGTTCTGGAGCTCAGACTCTTTGGACGTAGGCACGAAAGACTAAAAAGCAATAGTTGCTTCCAGTTAAAGCGAAACCGTAGACTGAAAGAAAAATGAATGTATGCAAGTCAAATTTTGATTTCCTGGTATCGATATCAAATAATTTTTTTTCGTCGTAAACTGAATTTTGAAAACTAAATAATCCTCTGAGTAAATGGTATCATGGCTGAGACTAAGAACTACAATTGTACCTACTTAGAGCCAAACCCGAAGCAAAAACTAAAATAAAAGGGCTGAAAATTACAGACATACAGGCAGATAAACCGACACACACACACAAACATCTTGCCTTTTATATATATATATATATATATATATATATATATATATATATATATATATATATATATATATTATTGATTTTCTGCACTATTGTAAGAAGTACAACATTGAAACTTCTGAATATCGTTTCTTATGCCTTTGTTTATGAGTGTATCAAATTTGATTAAAATCGGACCACTCCCATAACCCGACTTTTCGATTATCGATTTTCGATATTTATCGGGGGTACCTCGACACAAAACCTAGCTAAGAAAACTCGCAGACGCTTATAGTACAACTGTGTAAATGTTCAAGAAAATCGTTTCAGCCGTTTCAGAATCTATAGGTAACGGACACACACACATACAGACACACACACACACACACACACACACAGACAATGTTCCATTTATAAATAAGTGTAGATTTAGATATGATAGGCATACTTAAAACAATAGAGGAAAAAAGAGAATTCAAAACGTACTCATTTAATTATGAGACTGTTTTTTGGTTTGGATTAATCTTGTGTTGGAACTCGGCCTCCATCATTGAGATTCAACAGTCAAACATTTTAAACACAACACCGTATCTGGTGAGTCTAATTGATAACATTATTTTATTTATTTATTTTTTCTGTGCGTGTGACTGGCAAAATGTGGTTTTGATAAGATCTGGCATATTGATTGATCTTATTGACAAAGAAAGTTCTCACATTTTATTCTTAATAGTGTTTTTATTTTGAAAATCCTTTTTTCTCCTGTTGAATGATTCCAGTAGTCAGATTCAAAACATCACCACCTACGCAAAAAATTAAAAGAAGAAAGTGATTTTCCCCCTAACAAAAAATCAATCCAATTGTCTTGTCTGATTCATGTAACATGAAAAAAATAAGTGGCCATCTTTTGATGCCATGTCTTGTTTTCATAACCCGTCCGCTGGTAAAGTCTTCTATTTTAAAATCATGGACCATGTGTTCGCTCCTATATACACTAAATTTATGTTCGAACTCAACTAGATGGTTCGTGGCAATGATTTTGCATCTGATTATCAGTCAATTAATTGCTATACTTGATACACGTTTCGGCGATCATGTCTCGAAAGAGACATGAATGATTGAGCAGATTTTTTCGCAGTAAATTACTATTACTTTTTGCGTTAAACTGATTGCTAACCAAGCCTATAGAACGCAATCTGCGCTATTGTTTCACCCATAGCTAGATGAAGAAGTTATGTATTAATACCTCATTTTTAGGGGTTTTGCGTGTAAAATCGAATTCAACTGAAATTCGAATTCGGCTCTCTGATTTCTCTTTCTCATTCAGATTATAGTCGTAGAAGTAAAGGATTGCTGAGTGAGTGAGTGAGTGGGATACGGAATTAAGCAATTCTTTATATTTTATTACATATATTTTCTTTCAGAGTGACTATATTTTGAATTTTTTTTTGTTGTAGTTACCATAAGAATAGGATTCTATAGAATTTAAAATGAACTTTTTTTCTCTCTCCGTCCTCAGTCTAAAAAAAAAAATAAAAAAGTTAGCGTCCTTTCTCTCCTACCAATCCTTTTTCCTCACCCCCCAAAAAAAAAACCCACACGTGTTCCTACCAGCACCGTATCAGTATGAATTTGATAGAAGAACCAAAGAAAGTCAAAAGATTTCTGCAAAAATGTCGAATATGCATCTTATTTCTTGTGACTACTGGTAACGTATGCTGATCGTAATTACTACTGTGAGGTTCTTATAATTTAGACTAGTTTGTATATGTTTTCTTTTAACCATTTACTTTTGTTTTATAAAAAATATACTAAATTTTTCGGTTGTCTGAAGGTCGTTTTAAATTTAACTAAGTTAAAACTTAGTATTTGTTTTTTTTTTTTGGTTTTGTTTTTTTTACATCAATTACATGTCTATTTAATTTAGACGTTAGCATCCCTGTAGGTCCAAAAAATATAAACCAACAAAGGGCGGGAGAACTCTCAAAGAGTTAACGGCCAGCTAACTAGAGGTGATGTCTCAATAAACCATCGTGGAGAAGGCAACGAGATACCACTTCACTATCTACCCCCGCTCAGTCATGGATAGTTACAACAAATATAATAAAGCTAACAGCGTGAAGGGGGTTACTTCCCAAGGAAGCAACTCCTTGCTCGGTAAGGACCGGCATGGGCAACAGGTGCCACCTGACCGTCATCCGGCGACTGTTGGCACCAACGGCGTAAAGGGGACATTTTACTCCAAAATTTGTCCCTCGTCCGGGAAAGAACGACATGAGCAACAGGTGTCTCTGGACCGTTATCCTGCAACTGTGCGTATCAAAGACAAACTCACTATAGGAACATGGAACGTCAGGACACTGAACTGTGGACAACTAGAGAATGTCAAACAGGAGATTAACAGACTGAATATCAGCATCCTAGGCATATGGAAAACAAGATGGCCTAATAACGGAGATTTCAGTAGCGACACCCACAGGATAATATATGCAGGAGGTAAAAACACGAAAAAGGGGTCGCTTTAATGCTAAACAAACAAGTGAAGAGATGTGTACTTGGATACTGCAACTGTCAGAGAGAGTCCTCAATATAGCTATTATAGTAGTTTATGCGCCAACAACTCAAAGCTCGGAGGACGAAATAGTATCTTTCTATTCAATACTGGACAGTGCTAAGGCTCAGTGTAAAAGCCAAGAAGTTAGGATAATAATGGGGGACTTAAATGCAAAGGTAGGTAAAGATAGAGAAGGAGACACGAACGGCAACTTCGGACTAGGAGAGCGCAACGAAAGAGGAGAAAAATGGATCCAATGGTGCTCAGCCAATGACCAAATCATTACTAACACCTGGTTCCAAGAACACCCGCGACGTTTATGGACATGGAGAAGTCCAGAAGGTGACACGAAGAACCAAATAGATTATATAACTATAAACAAGAGATTCAGGAACGCAGTAGTCCAATGCAAAACATACCCAGGTGCTGACTGCGGAAGTGACCACGTCCCAGTCATCTGCAAACTAAAAGTGAAACTCCGAAGACTAAAGAAGCCCAGCATATCACCAAGGCTGCAATACGACACACCAGAGGACGATCTCACCCTGCAGAAAGAATACAATAACAGCGTGAGAAAGAAATATGAAGAACAAATTGGAAAAGGATACTCAAAATGGGATTCACTAAAAGAAGCGATGGTGACCTCAGCGAACAACATAACCCCAAAGGAAATCAGACGCAGAAGAAAAAACGAGTGGATGACCGAGGAGATCCTCCACATGATGCAAAGGAGACAAAAAATAACGCCAAGACACGGAGCAGAGTACAAAAAACTTCACAGGGATATAAGGATATAACAAATGCAGACAAGCCAAAGAGGAATGGCTCAACAAAAAATGTGCAGAAGTAGAGAGACTGAGCCGGAACAACATAGCAGAGATGCATAAAGAGATAAGAGAACTGACAGGACAAAAAACCTGCTCCTCAACAGGATGCATAAAATCCAAGGAAGGGACAATCGTATTAGAGAAAGAGGAAATACTCCAGCGATGGGAAGAATACATAAAGGATCTCTTTTGCGACAAGAGAAAACAACCGAGAATACACAAGGAGATGGATGGACCGGAAATCCTGAAATCCGAAGTGGAAGCTGCAATGGCCAAAATGAACAGAAACAAAGCACCTGGTCCAGATGGCATAGTGATAGAGCTGCTGACAGCCTTAGAAGAATATGGCATAGAAAAGATTACCGACATAATAAACGAAATTTATAGCAGCGGAATAATACCAGACGACCTATGCAAGTCGATATTTATAGCGCTGCCGAAGAAACCTGGTGCAAACGAGTGCGAACTACACAGAACTATCAGCTTAATGAGTCACATTACAAAACTGATTGTCAGAATCATGATGAAGCAGAATCAGGCCAGAGATAGGGCAGGAACAGTGCGGGTTCTTCAAGAACACTGGAACAAGGAATGCCATATTCATGATTAGGATGCTCTCTGAAAGGGCATTACAAATGAAGAAAGACTTGTACCTATGCTTCATTGATTACGTGAAAGCATTCGACAAAATACAACACAAAGAATTGATGGAGATGCTAGGCAACCTCGACATTTTCGGCAAAGACATAAGAATAATCAAGAATCTCTACTGGCAGCAAACGGCCTGCATACGGACAGGTAACGACTTCAGTAGATACACAAAGATAGAAAAAGGCGTAAGACAAGGATGTGTCTTTTCACCGGATTTGTTCAACCTATACAGCGATAATATTTTGAGGACCCTAGATGACACGCCAGGATTGGTTATTGGAGGCCACAACCTGAACAACATAAGATATGCGGACGATACAGTGCTGATTGCGGACACGGAAAGGAAACTACAAGACCTCATACAGAAAGTAGCAGCGGAGAGTGACAAGAAGGGACTACAAATAAACTTTAAGAAAACTGAGTGCATGGTCATCAGCAAAAGATACAACCCAAAATGCCAAATACATGTGGAGGATAACAGAATCAAACAAGTACAAGAATTTAAGTACCTAGGAAGTGTTCTAACAGGAGATGGAAAGTGCGACACGGAGATCCGAAGGCGAATTGGCATGGCAAAGGACGCGTTCCAGAAGATGAGCAAAATACTAACACACAGGAAAATCTCAATAGAAACGAAGAAAAGAGTGCTAGACTGCTACGTGATGTCAGTTCTTCAATACGACTGTGAATGCTGGACAATATCATAGAAAATGAGGACAAAACTGGAAGCGGCCGAAATGTGGTTCTACAGAAGGATGCTACGGATATCGTGGACTGAGCATACAAGCAACGACGAAGTGTTAGAAAGAATGGCAACAAAAAGGAAATTGATGCTGAGCATCAGGAAGAGACAACTGAAGTTCCTGGGACATGCAATGAGGAAGGAGAGCCTGGAGAACCTGATACTGACTGGACAAATAGAAGGAAAGAAAGACAGAGGAAGGCAGCGGATAACATATTTGCAGGGACTGATCAGGTGGATGACGGAACGGGGGTTGCCAGGAGCAACAGGAGCAAACATACTAAGTTCTTAAAAAGTTTTCTCTTTATATCACCACTCTTTTACCAAGCTCCATCAAACATTTGCTCAAGTTCATCAAGTGGGCTGTGTTTTGATTTCCTCTGTTTCTTTTACCTTCATTCCGCTAACGGTCGCACCACGTTGAAACACCGGTTCCCCTACGATCACATAAGTTAAGCAACCTCAGACGTGGTCAGTATTTCTTCTTCTTCTTCTTCTTCTTCTTCTTCTTCTTCTTCTTCTATGTGCCATGTCTCTTTAGGACGTAGGCGATCATGGCTTTCCACGTCTTCCTATCCCCGGTATCTCTTAGCACGCTTTCACCTGTTGCCCACCACAAACCCCGCTCTGCCATCCAGGCTCTTCAAAAATGTTATCCGCTGCTTTCCTCTGTCTCTCTTTCTCTCTACCTAACTTGTGAGTATCAGATTCTCCAAGCCTTCATTACATGTCTTAAGAACTACATCTCTCTCTTTCTGATGCTCAATATTAATTTCCTTTTCGTTTCATCCTTTCTAAAACCTCATCATTGCTCACATGCTCGATCCATGATAAAGATAACAGATTGGGAATACCCGGTACTGTAAACTTTAACATGCTGGTGATGTAACGGTTAATGGTTCGGAATTTTTAATTGAATAACCGAGTTCAAATTATCATTAGGTTCATTACGTGCAAATAATATTGGAAAGGTATACGTCTACATTTTCTTCACCCACCTGTGCATTAATTAGCAGAACTTTCATCACTAAATTATTATTATGAAAAGAAGACTTACAACCTAAAAAATATGTTCTGGCTTTAAATAACTTGTAAAGTGTTGGTAAGCCGTAGAAAAAGAATTAATCTTATTTTAGTATGTCTTGTGAGCATCATATTTTCCAAAGTTTTCTTCCTTATTATGTGTCTCAGAAACCAAAGCTGTTTCCTCCTGATGATAAGTGTTCTTTTTGTTTCAGTTTTCTCTAATCTTTGTCGTTGCTCACATATTCGGTACATGATATTCTTTATATCTGTAGGACCACATTTTTGTTGAGTCAAGTCTTTTCATCTCTGAAGAGCTTTTCCAGCATTCACTGCCATATAGGAGGACTGAAAAGTTCGGTACTCTTTTCTTTTCATTTTTTTTTTAACGATATTTTTCTTTTTTCTTAATAACTGGCTTTCATTTTAAAAAGCATTTATTGCGCTTTCCGTCCTTTGTTAATACGCTTCCTGCACAACTGAAATATTGCACGTATCTCTAATTCGTGATTTGCATATTGCGCTGTTCCTTATGGCTGACAACGGTACATTCTATTTCCTGTAATTTTTCTCACTTTCCTTCACTGCCTTCTATAGGATTGTGGATGGCCATAATAAATCCCAATAGGATTTCTAATTCTCTCAGATTGGCCTCGCGGTATATGATGAGAAGAGGCATCCTTATCTTGCACAACTTTTATATTTTCGTATTTCTTTAACTCACTCCCTATACGTATACAGGTGATTTACTGACATTATAGATTATGGATTATTCTAATATCCTTTACATATATATCAAGGTTACCTACCTTTAATTTGAACTTATTTCTTACTAGAAGTCTTCATGAAAGGCAGATTAGTTTAATCTCGTTCACGTGGATTCTAAGACGTGTGTTGATTGACCTTTAATACATACAAACAATTACCAATTACCTGTGCCAAATGTACTGTAGAATTATTCTATCTATTGGTCAAATCAAATCAAGTCTCTCCTTTATGATGTTAACGAGATTTTGTTAGAGGTTGCTTATATTTCCACACTGCAAATACAATTTTGGGTACAAAATTAGGGCTTTTCCAACTTGTTTTCTTCTCAGAACGTTGATTGCCTTATTAATACTGAGAATATTAGATTTAAGGCCCCAAGTTGTTCATTAGATTATCCAAATAGAAAGTAGCCTCTTAGTGCAAGTTTTTATTTGGTTTTGAATTTGAGTTTAATTAAAACTAATTAAAAGTTAGTTATTGGTTTAGTGTAAAAAATGAGCATGAGCCATAAAAAACCAAATGGAGAATGTTAACTAAGTAATACGCACTAAATATAAAAAGCAAGCTGAGAGTTGTCTATCCCGTGAATTGAATAAAGTGCTCATTTCAAATTCGGAGGGACCTGTAAAGAATGTCTAAGGGTACAAAACGTAACTTTATGAGTATAACAACCACGGTGAGGATATCAATCCGAATATAACTGTTGTTATATTTTCGCCTTTTTTCTCTTTTTCTGAGTTTTTTTTTTTTTTCGACAATTATTTTCTCGCATTTTATTCCTTAGACACTTTTCTTTCTCTCGGTATCCAAGAAAAGCTAGCGAGCGACCAGAGCGCCTATTTTTGTTATCTCCGTTTTCAATTCAAACTATTCACGATATTGTCGCATGTGTCGTACTGGGAACCTCTTAGAAGCCTTTCATTCTATTCATACGTCATGGCATGTTTTCTGGAAACCGATCGAAATAAGATTTACGTGTTGCGAATAATTGGATGAAAAGCGTGGCGTGATTGTAGATTCACGGAGAATTGGGCAAACATTCGGGAGCAAATCTGTAAAATTGACATCTATTATGAAACGTACTCACAAAGACGCAAGTTCAAGATTTTTGATTGTGTGTTTGCTTAGTGGCGTATCAACTTCTTATGGGTCATTTAATGGCAAGATTTAATTTTTTTGGTAGCATTAGTAATTTCCTTTATAAAAACGCATTGCTGATAATTTTATTTTACTATCTGATATGTCCCGGAAAGGGATATATATCTTATTAAAAGTAGCTCAGTGGTTTTGACAAATGTAACCGGATAAGACAATCTTTTTGTAAGTGTTGCACAAATTTTTCCTTTTCTAACCTTACCGTTTTCCTCGTTAATAAGCTTTAAAACAAAAAATGAGGAAAAATTACTTTTTGTAAGTGTCGAACGAGTCTTTCTAACGTTTTTCGTTAGTATGTGTTGTCAACTGTATTATTTTTTCAGTTTCCCTCTAATTCTAATTATAAATAGCACTTTTTAAAATTAACTAAGTCTAAGCTTGACTGACCATACACTCCGATATGGTAGAAATATTCAAAGCACGGAGGAATTGTTGGCTATAAATGGCAAGTTAATTTCTTTCTAGAAATCTTATCTAAAAGACAAGAAAGCTTCAAAAAGAAAATAGTTTCGCCACACTATAAATTCAGTTCTAATTATAGGGTACCGCTTTTTTGAATTTACTAAGTCTAAGCTCTATGGAACTTACACTCGGAGCTCCAGAATAAATATGGTAGAAATATTCAAAGCACGGAAGAATTGTTGGTTATAAATGTCAAGTTAAATTCTTTCTAGAAATCTGAACTAAAAGACAAGATAACCTCAAAAAGAAGATAGTTTCGCCACACTGGGAAGTCAGTTCTAATTATAGGGTACAACTTTTTGAAATTAGCTCAGTCTAAGCTTGATGGAACTTACACTCCGATGCTAAGTCAGTCAGTCAGTTAAGTGCCATGCGCGATACACGCTTGGGCGAATATGTCTTGAAAGAGACATGACTGACTGGGCAGATGATTATCCCGCAGTAGGTTGCCATTGCTTTCTCCGGTAGACTGGTTGCCGACCAAAGCTATAGAACCCAATCTGTCCTATTATTTAACCCATAACTGGAGGTAAGAGACGGATTAATACCTTTCCCAAGGGTATTTGCCCGTAAGTAAATGCAAGGAATTCAACTGGAATTCGAACTCGGTTCCCCGATGTCTCGTTCCGAGCCGATATACACTGCGCCACAACGCACATCCTCCGATGCTAAGTGCTAACATTAATATACAACTAAATCACAGCTCTATGGACCCATTTCTACAATCTTACGTGAACGCAAGATGCGCTTTGAAGGATACTGCTGGCGTGCAAATACGAACTTGTGAGTGATCTGCTGCTATCGATACCTAGCCATGGCGCAAGACTCACTGGCCATCATCTTAATGACTTTCGGATTTTGATTCAAGACCGTGATTGTTGATGGGAAAGACTCATCAATATCTTTGCTAGCTACACGGAATAATAAAAAAAGATTCTTGCCTGAAAACTGATCTATCATAACAAAGTAAACCATTTTTAACAGCAGATTAGTAATTGATTCTCTCTTTCTCTCTCTCTCTCTCTCTCTCTCTCTCTATATATATATATATATATATATATATATATATATAACTTAAATTGTTATAACAGCACTATAAAGTGGGTGTTTTTTTTTCATACTTCTTTTGGCTTGTCAAGTGATGGTGGTGATTACAAGATGAAGAGCTTTAAAAGATCCAACCCACTTCGGTACGTACTAACACTTATATATATATATATATATATATATATATATATATATATACTAGTCATCCGGAGACAGATCTGTTTCAGTGTATTACAGCTCATCAGTACGGCTTAGACTCCGGTCGCTTCCTAACCCACGAGCGTCCAGTAGAAGAAGGCAGGCTTTTTAGCACGTATAAACGCGCCCAATTGCTAGCGTGCTCCAATTCATTATCGAATGAGCGGTGCGTAAATGCCGGAGTAGCTACTGTTTACAAAGTCTAGCACTCTTATTGTACTAATATATATTTTGAAGGTATGATATATTTATGGGTTAAGGTGTTCAATTTCAGGTATAGAACACATGTAAATATAAACGTGGACATTGAAACCAACACCCAGCGGCGACAGTCTGTTTCATACTTATGCGCATGACCTGACGATTGTGTTTTATATTTGAAAAAGACTGTCGAAGTTGGGCGTTGAATTCAATGTCCGTTTCTATACAATTGATTAAAAAGTAACTTCCTATTCTATGTACGAGTAACCATGCAGGAGTCTTGACTTAACACACTGTGACTATTTGTTTCACCCCCGGTGATAAAGGTGCAAGTCTAATATACTAAACCAAGATTTTGGAAGAGCTTAATGAGAGAATACAAGAAGTTATGTCTTTCATACCAGAAAAGCTAGTTTTTGAAATCAGGTGACCTGATTCCTGGGTAGCCCGAAAAGCTGGTATTATAAGCTGGTGCTCATATCGAATTTTATATAAAATCTCATGCCAAACTCTTTCCTCTCATACACATTTCTTGTAAAAATTCTATTTAATAAAAAGATTATATGCAGTTTAAAATGGGGAGCTACTTTTTAATCACGCTTTATATATATATATATATATATATGTGTGTGTGTGTGTGTGTGTGTGTGTCTGTGTGTCTGTGTGTGTGCGTGTGTGTGTGTGTGGTAATGTCTAAAATTATGAAAATATTTATAACCCATTAAAACAAGTGCTTAACTACAATTTTAATAAAAATTTATTTTTGCAGCCGATAATTCGAATCAAAATATTTATTGCAATGTTTTCAATAAAACTTTTCCAAGAGTTGCATCAAACACTGTCATTCTGATTTCAACAATGAGGATGTGGAAGTGGAATAGTTTTTGTGACAATATTAGTGTTCGCTTGCAGACATTGGTTTTCTGTTCTGGCAATACGATTGCCAAGACTTGAAGTGCAATAAAAGTGCTGGAATGATTCCAGAGCTTCTGCCAATGAACTATCATCAAGACATTTACTAGGAGAAATAAAAATTGTTTCAAAGTATTAGACACGACTTGAGAATAGTATTTATTAAATACACACGCATGCTACCCACACATACACTCATCTTTATAAGCAACACCTACCTGTATATATTTACGTATAATCCATTGTGCACACGCACACACAAATATATCTGTGTTTGTTAGGATGTGTTGCTGTGTGTGTATGTGTCTGTGAAAGCAACAAACAGATGGAGAAAGAGAGAGAGAGAGAGAGAGAGAGAGAAAGAGAATGATCATTCATGTAATTTGGCTAGCTTATATCTTGAATTTCGAAAAACATGTCTCGAATATTTTGTAAAAATATTGGTAAAAGAAGATATTCCTAACAGATTCTTATATCTGCTTCTGATAAATTTTAATATATATATATAGTCATCCACAGACAAATCTGTTTTGCTGTATCGCAGTTCAGCAGTACGGTTAGATATCCGATTGCTTTTAACCAGGATTGAAACCCGACTTATCATCATTATTATCATGTCAGCAATTCTACCGCTGAGATATGGACGCTCGATAGAAGAAAGAAGGCTTTTAGTGTATGATGTACCATACGCCAGTAGCTGAGAATGTTCTAATTAATTACTGTATGAACGATGCGTAGATGCTTGAGTAGGTACTGTTTTTTTTTAAATCTACCATTATTCCAGAGTGCTCAATCAAGGTGTGAGAGCATATATATATAAATATATATATATATATTTACGTAAATAAAATGAAATGATTTCTTTGAACATTTTTATAGATACTCGTATTTAGCGAGTTATTCTGTTTTTAATTAAACAGTATTATATATTTATATCTACTGGCCTGATTATTTACAATAAATTTTTATTACGAAAACGTGTGTCATTCGGCAGGATTCGAAACTGCGACCCCTATCCACATAGGGGAAGCTACCATGTGATCTGGCACGTCTTAGACCTCTCGACCACGAACGCCAATTCATCTGAACGAAGATTTAATGAAGCTTATTTAACACAGTTTTCAATTTATTGCAATAACCACATCTGCTCTGAAATGTATCGTAATGTCAACAAATGTAAACATGTTACGGAAATTAACGAAGATTATGGAAACTTTATTATAAACAACTGACAATTTGAAATAATTTGTTTGAACATTATTTTTTAAATTATTTCAAATTGTCGGTTGTTAAAACTGGTTAATTAATTGGCATATATATATATATATATATATATATATATATATATATATATATATATATAGTGAGTTATAACATATTCAATTATAATATATATATAGCCAACTAGTAAATACATCCAGAGCATCTATAGCATAACGTGCTATAAATAGCATGCAATGCGTTGTTGGATTAAATGGTGACTGTTTTTCAATATTATCCATGTCGCACCTCTTATATCATCTAAATGCTCTAGAGTTCATTTATATCAAATCTCGCAAGCCTTCTCTCTATAAGCAGAGAGATTGCTTGTTGGGTTTGAATCTGGTTGGACTCTAGTTCTTTGCTTATTTTCTTCTTTTTTTTTTTTTTCTAAGATTAAATTTCCCAGAAAGTAAACCTGAAGTGATCTGGGACTAAACAGGTTGTTTATTTTAGTTTTTAGGGTATAGAATGTCATCAAAACGTTGATTATTCATTGCTGATAGACACACACACACACACACACACACACACACACACACACATATATATATATATATATATAATGTTCCCAAGTCCATAAACAGAGAGGGTAATACAGAAAATGTATTTATTATAAAATATTAAGCGACAGATCTGTATAGAGTAATCAATGAATATTTTATAGAACTAAATGATATACATAAAGGAAAGCTCAACACATCATAAACAGTCATTATAAATTCTGATTTTAATTCATTTGTTTATCCAACGAAATCGTTGCTTGAAGAGGTGAGCATATTCGCTCGTCGAAATATATTATACTTTATAACCACTTTAGATGATGTTTTGAGTTTTCCTTCATATTCTGAGAGCTCTAAGGTTAAGACCACACCATATTATCATCAAAGCCAAGAAACATGCTTATAAAATCCACAAAACCAAAAAACTGCATAATCTAATATTAATATATTTCATATTGTGTCTTCCAACACCTCATATGAGCTCACAGAAAAATTAGCTATTCCAAACACTAGAATCGTTGTCACCACCTCCAAGACTATTAGTGATACTATCAGAGTAAAAAAGACACCAAACATCAATTAAAATGCAGGGATTTACAAAATACTGCGTTTGTAATCCAATAACGCATATATAGGAGGGGGCAACCCCTCGAAAACTAAAAACGAGAATCTACGAAAAGACTTACGTTTCGACATACGCTTCAACATTCATTTATTACATCGAATCAAGGTAAGACACAAATTTCATTTCTCTAATGCTATTTAATTTAAAAATTCATAACCTTTTAAGGAGGAAATTCTCTGAAATCATATTAGTAGCATTACTACAAACTATAAACACACAATTTAAACATTACATTACTTTTGCATCCTTCCACAAATCTATAATCCATGAATCGAACATGTCTGCTTAAAGATATAATTAAATAACTTAAAGATCTTCCCATATATTCATAGCATTGTAATATTGTTTGCTCTTTACATTAATTTTTTTTTACTTTATAATAATTAACTTATAATAATTGTTTTTCCCTATTATTTTTTAAATTTAATTATATTTTTCTCCATATTATTATTATTATTATATAAATTTTTCTCCCATTTATTATATTATATTATATATTATTGTATGTTTTTTTATATTGCTTAATTATAATATTGTAATAATATAATATGGTATTTTGTATATTCATATTATAATTTCTTTATGTATTTTATGTTTTAACATTTCTATACATTGCTTATATTACTTAATTATGATATTGTAATAATTTTAGTATTTTAATACAGATTTTTTCATTGAACGTTTCTAATCTTTAACAAATTAATTTTAAAAATATGTATTTATTTATAAAATATCTGTTAATGCGTGTATACATTATTTCGCAAAGATTATAAACGGAAATGTATTTCGTTTTATCAATTACACACATACTAATATTACCGATTCATGAATACACAAATTCATGCATGATACTTTCATCCACATACATTCACACATGATTCTCTAAAAAGAAAATCGACGGTCTCTTGTATACATTGTTTTGCTACAATTTTGAACGGAAATATGTTTCGTTTTTTCATTCACACACACTAACGTTACAAACACTATAAACACACTTAATTCGTCTAAATACGCTTGACACATGCATTATTTCCACATAGATACACTTTCATTTAAAATATCCATCCATTCCTTTATTACACGTATCACGTATTTGACCAATATCAAACCTCAATCAACATAATCTCTCTGTAGACACTAATAATTTTTAAAAATATATAATCATTCATTTTAATCTGCTTGTTAAAATGAAGCATGTTATATTAAAGACATTTTCCTAGCTGTTCATTACTTATTCTATTCATCTTGTAGGATTTCGTTCCATATATCCAACTTATATATATTTATATATATATATATATATATATATATATATATATATATATATTATCCCTCTTTCCTTCTTTCCTTCTTTCTCCTCTTTCCCCTTATTTCTATTGTTATTTTTTTGTTTGTAATTTTATGTTTATTATTATTATTCTTATTGTTATCCCTCTTTTCATTTTAAGAAAAGACTCGTTCCGGCAGAAATTTTGTACCAGATGGAAGGAATATTGTAGGGTCTGATGAAATGATCTAATTAAATTCATTGAAATGAGCTATAGTTTATAACCAATCGATATGACGTGTTGTTTTCCTTTATATGTATATATATATATATTGTTTGGAACATGTACAAATTATCATCTACTACAAAGTGTACATTTTGTTTCGACATTGAAAGGACAATGTCTCATCAGGTATCTTTTTTTTTTAATCTTGTCACCCTAAGCAAGGCATTACACTGCCAATATAGCGCAGGGCGTTTCATAGAGGGATTGGGTATAGGAAATGTCAGAAGGAGGGTGATAGACGACTTAGGATGTACATAGGGAGAGAGTTGGAGAGAGTGGGTGTGAGTTAGTGTGTTAGGAGGTGTCTATTGACCTTACATTTAAACTACTGGAGGTTGTAGCCGTCGGGGAAGCAAGCATGCGGTAGGGAATTCCATAGGCGGGAAGTGCGAGGAAAGAAGCTGTTGGAGTAGAAATTGCGGTTACATTTCATCGGTTTCACTGTAAAAGGGTGGGACATAGTTGCCAATCTAGTATCTCGTGCAAATTCACATCCAGGGGGCACCAGTGATTTAAGTTCGTCAGAGCAGAAGCCATGAAAGTATTTATAGAATGTGAAAGGAGATGGAAAATTCATTTCCTATATTAGTACATTTTGTATGAGATGTAAGTGGGTTAGAGAAAAGTAGAATTGAAAGTTGTAAATTAGAATTTGACTAAAAAAAGAAAAAGAAAGAGGCGAGAGGTGATTAATGGACTTGTTGAAAATTTTATAAACAGGTTTAACAGCAGAAAATAAGGTATGGACTTTTAGAGACTTTATAACCAGGCCTTTGGTTTTTAACAAAAAGAAAGAATTAAGAAAATATATATGGGTGGGAGGGAGTAAGAGAGGTGGTCTAAGAAGAGATAGATATTGGTAGTTGATAAACATATTTGTATTAGGGAAGTATAAGGCTACAAATATCTTTGTATTTAAACGTAATTTTTATATTTAATATATTTTTATATTTAAACTTAATTTAAAATTTAAGGACTTTTACCATTAGATTTCGTAATTTTAGCATGATTGTTAGGTTAGTTCTTTAATGTGTTTGCGATTTGCTGTGGTTTCATGCCTCTGGTTTAGTAATATGTCACCCATCATGTATTTAATGATTTCCAATTTTTCTTGAAGATAAAAGAAACATGATTCCTTTACCGATTCAGATGTTCTGGCCTGTTTGAGAATTTTCCATTTAACTTTAGGAGTTTTATTTTAGTTTTTTAATTTCCAAAAATATTTATAAAGTGATGTCATATTTTGTTTGTCCTTGTTATTGAAGGATGAGAGGTGATTGTAAAAGCGTTTTTTAAAACGTCTATAGAGTTTCCGATATGAATTTAGGTATCCTTAAGATTCGCCACGGATGAAATTTTTACCAGGGATTTTGTTAAGCATTTATTAGGTATGGGGCATTGGTTCGGCTTTCAACAATTACAAAAGTTATTATTATGGGGCAAATTGACATGAGTGTTGGAGTTATTTTTGTTGTATGATCTTAATATTTTATTGTTATGTAATTTAATTAATTTTTTCTAAATTGTTGGAGCAGCTATAACTGAGTTTTATTGTATTCGTACTTAAAATTTAGCTTAAAGGGTTATTTTGGGGGAAATGTTTATCTATTAGCCTATGAAATTTATGTCCCAATTTAAAATTAACTGATTAAATGGATGCTTCCACACGATTGCTTCCCCGACAGCTACAATCTCCAGGATTTTAAATGTAATGCCAACAGACACCTCCTAACAAACTAACTCGCATCTATTCTCTCAAACACTCTTCCCATCATCCTTACCCGTCTATCACCCTCCTTCTGACATGTCCTATATCTAACCACTTTTTCTCACAACCTTCCCCTATGTAACCCCTTGCACATTAGTGGCAGTGGAATGCCTTTCTTGGGGTGAAATGATTAAAAAAAATACTATATGATTTTCCTGTTTCTATATTTTCAATTTTGAGCTACTAAATTTTTCCACAATGTTAATCTCTGAAGATTGATAGCCGCTAAGAATTTTATCGTTGTTTTGTGCTTATCGAATATCTCCTTATTTGATGAGTGTATGTTTATGCGGCGTTCAACTGATGATGGAATATGTTTGATAACGGATGGTGGGTATATATATATATATAAAATAAAGCCTCTAAACAACTCAAGTTAAAGTTTCATGATTTTTATTAAGAAGAGTGTAAATGGAAAATATTTCTAACCGCCACTCAGGTTTTAAAGAAATACACAAATCCAGTCGACCAGTACAAGAAAATTAAATTAATTGTCTACTATGCAAAATGTGTAACAGCTTACTTTATCGTCAATAACAACATCTCACCTGTAAGATCCAAATTACAGAGAACCAGAGGTACAAAAATTTAAATACCTGGGAAGTGTTCAAACAGAAGAAGGAAAGTGCGACATAGAGATCCGAAGGCGAATTGGCATGGTGAAGAAAGCATTCCAGAAGTTAAGTAAAATATTAAGACACAGGAAAATTTCAGTGGAAACAAAGAGGAGATACTGACTTGCTAAGTGATGTCGGTTCTTAAATATGGCAGTGAATGCTGGACAATATCTTTGAAGATGAAGGAAAAACTTGAAGCAGCTGAAATGTGGTTCTACAGAAGGATGCTGCGGATATTGTGGACCGAGCATGTTAGCAATGACGAGGTTTTCGAAATGATGGAAACGAAAAGGAAATACATAATGCGCATCAGGAAAAGACAACTAAAGTTCCTGGGACATGCAATGAGGAAGGCGGGCTTGGAGAACTTGATACTAACAAGACAGATAGAGGGATAAAAGATACAGGGGAAAGCAGCGGATAACATATTTGAAGGACCTGATCAGGTGGATGACGGAACGAGGGTTGCCTGGGTGCAACAGGAGAATGCTTGCTAAGAGCCACTAGGTATAGGGAGATGTGGAAAGCCATAATCGCCTACGTTCTGAAAGAACATGGCAGATAAAAGAAGAAGTATTATTCATGAATTCACATGTCTCTTAAGAAATTGTGTTCTTGACCAAAACAAACTTAGGAAAATTATATTGGATGTGTGATACCAACATAAAAATAAGGAACACCAAAATCGTTCGGTTTTCAGAACCCTTTGGAGATACCTGCTATTATTGGGCGTGAGCTTGTAGCATCGCAGCTTGTGACAATTCTTGTGCTCAGAAAATCATTGTGTTTCTATGCTACGGATAGCAATTGAGGTGCAACTTTCATCACCTGGCATCTAAGTGTCGAAAAGGATAAGAAATCAAATAATAATAATAATAATAATGAAATGAAGAAGAAAACGTAGGAGGGAAAGTAGTAGTAAGAGAGAAAGAACATTCATTTACATTAATGTCAAATACAGAAACCAATTTAAACGCGGAACATGCACAAATGTGAACAAAAATGATTTTAAAATATTTTTTAAAAAATGAGAAATATTTTTTATTGGAAACTTGTAAAATTGTAGAAATGAAATTCAGCATCCTTCATAACGAGAGAATTTTTAATTATCTCCGTTAACTCTCTGTTTTTGACAGCATCCGAAAATATTTTAATTCAGCAGTTGCCTTCTTTACTAATCATAACGCTAAAGTGATTTCTTTCTCTCTCTCTCTCTCTCTCTCTCTCTCTCTCTCTCTCTCTCTCTCTCTTTCCCCTAATTTATTTTCGTGTGGATGTGAATTTATCAATGTATGTGTCCGAAATCTGAAGTGTTTCTAATAAAGCTGTTCAAGAAAACGCAGCCAAATTGCAACCTACGCAAGTTCCACGTCTCCAGGTTTATGGATCATTTTGAGTTATAACTGGAATTTCTTTCCGGATATTTTTAATATTTAATGCCAAGGTTTGCTCTAACAATAGGTTTCAAATCCTCTGAATCGAGTCCTTTGGAACGAACCTTCCTGGGCTCGTCCTCTAGTTTTGAAACGCACGCAAAAACACTTCCCGTAACCCGTTTCAGTCAATACATCCAGCTAATATTATAAACATTGACTTGAATAGTAAAATCTGACTTCAAAAACGTTCTTTGTGAATATCAGTTAAGTGCCATACGTGATATTTGCTTAGGCGATCATGTCACAAAATAGACATGACTGACTGGTTATCCCGCAATAGGTTAACATTACTTTCTACGGTAGACTAGTTACCAGCCAAGGCTATAGAACCCAATTTGTCCTGTTATTTAGCCCATAGAGGGAAGAGACGGATTAATACCTTTCCCAAGGGTATTTGTGCGTAAGTGAATGCAATGAATTTAACTGGTATTCGAACTAGGTTACCCAATTTCTCGTTCCGAGCCGATATCCACTGCGCCACAAAATACATCCTATGAACATAAGTTTCGATAATTAAGACCTTATTCCGTATTCCAAATGAAATGTCAATACAAAAAATTACATTGGGTCAAGTTCTTCTTCTATGTACCTTTGTCCTTTAAAGACGTAGGCGATCATGGCCTTCTCCCTATCCCTGGTGGCTTTTAGCACGCTTTCTCCTGTAACGTCTCTCAGCCCCCGTTTCGTCATTCACCTAATTAGGTCCTTCAAATACACACCTGACCAAACATTTAAGACCACTTAAAAATATTTAAAAAGAGTTTTTTTACAGATAGATTTTAAACTCCTCCCACTTAAGGTTACCAATACTACAATCTAAAATGTTATGGAAACAAAAAGCTACATTATAATTTTGATCATGTGTAAATCGCCTCATTTTATAAAAATGTAAATTTCTAAATAAAATGTTTGGAATATAGCTTTTTGTTTCCATAACCTTTTTGACTGTAGTATTGGTAACCTTAAGTGGGAGGAGTTTAAAATCTATCCGTAAAAAATATTTCTTTTTAAAGATTTTTAAGTGGTCTTAAAATTTTGATCAGGAGTGTATGTTATCCGCTGCTTTCCCCTGTCTCTTTTCCCCTCTATCTGGCCTGTTAGTATCGGGTTCTCCATGCCCTCCTTCCTCATTGCATGCCCCAAGAACTTCAGTTGTGTCTTCCTGATGCTCAATATGAATTTCTTTTCGTTTCCATCATTTCGAAAACCTCGTCATTGCTCACATGCTCGGTCCACAATATCCGCAGCATCATTCTGTAGAATCATATTTCAGCTGCTTCAAGTTTTCTCTTCATCTTTGTTGGGTCAAGTAGTAATTACTAAATTTCTAAAGTCTCTTTGAAAGTTAAGTTTAAATCTGATACAAGTAAAAAGATTTAACAGAAATCTTTTAAGTTTAAAGTCATGGCTTTGTTAAAATCAATAAAATAGATAATGCAAAAATTAGAAATGCCAGTCTTTATAAGAATATAAGTTTAACTCAAAAACATGGTATTTTCTGGTATTCCATAACACAGTCCAATTTTCGCATATTGTTTTATCTATATATAAATGGATGTGCGTTGTGGGGCAATGGATATCGGCTCCGAACGACAAATCAGGGAGACGAGTTCGAATTCCAGTTGAATTCCTTGTATTCATCTAAGTACAAATACCCTTGGGAAAGGTCTCTTCCCTCCAGTTATGGCTTAAATAATAGGACAGATTGGGTCCTACAGCCTTGGCTGGCAACCAGTCTACCGCAGAAAGCAATGGCAACCAGCTGCGGGATAATCTTCTGCCCAGTCAGTCATGTCTCTAAAGAGACATGATCGCCCAAAGTGTGCATCACTTAACTGACTGATATATAAACAGTCCTGAGAATGAAAATAAACTACATCCTGTAGCAGGTCGAGAAATTAAAGGTTTGAATGAGCTTTCTATGGCCACTTAATTTCTGTTGTTTACAGGTTTACCCTATACCGAATATTAGCACCTGTTGGGGTTCCAGATATTGGCAATAAGGACCCAGAAACACAAACAAAACAGTATGAAAGTATCAAAATACTATTTATAGTAAAAATATCAGCAATATATTTTAATATATAAATAATTACCAACAATTTTTTTTATAATCATATCGCCCAAAGTAAGGCAGTCTACTGCCACTGGTGCGCAGTGGGTTACATAGGAGGAAAGTTTTGAGAAAGAGTGACAGATTACAGTGCGTGTCAGGAAGTGGGTAAGAGAAGGGTTAAGTAGAGTGGACGGAGAGAAGAGCATGGGAGAGAGGATGCAAATTAGCAAGATAGGAGAAGACTATTGACTTTACACTTAAACTCCTGGAGATTGTAGCTGTCGGGGATGCAAGTAAACGGAATGGAATTCCACAGGCTGGAAGTGCAAGAAAAAAGGTTGCCGGTGTAGAATTTGCGTTAATATTTTATTGCTTTCACAGTAAAAGGGTGGGACCTACTTGATAATCTTCTGGCTTGGGCAAATTCATTCATAGGGGGAACCAGAGAGCTAAGTTAATCGGAAAAAAGCATTGAAATTACTAGTAGAAGAGACACAGAGAAGCCACATTCCGCCGGTGAGAAAGTAACTGTATTTATAGTAAACCTACCACAAATACATATTTATTGTAGAATTGCCAACAATTGCCAACAATATATCAAAATGATCAACAATATATTTTACTTCTCGTTGAAGGCATACAATTTTGTCCAAAATATATTTAGTTGAAGTCATAAAATGGCGTTCAAATTAAACAGATTTCGGCATTAAATAGCCCATAGAGGTGTTGGTATGCCGCTAAACAAAATCAACCAAGCAAACAACTAACATGAAAGAACTATTTCATGGTATTAATCCCTGTAATGAAAATTTCTTAAAGAAATCAAACTGTAATCCAAAATATAACTTTAACAATACTATAAAATAAACATATCAACACCTCTAATAATCATGTGTGAACAAACAGGTATATGCAAAAAATTTGAGTTTCATTTGCCATATATTTTCCATTTTCATTTATGTAAAAGCGGAATAAAATTTGTCACATGTCTATTAGTTCAAAGCTTCCAATGAAATTAAATTTTGGCATTAAATGACCTTTGAAAGAATTCATATGCCGCTAAACCAAGAATCAAACAAGCTAGATATTTTTTAATCGATTCACCCCAAGCAAGGTATGGCTGCCACTAATGCGCAGTGAGAAAAGCAAAAAGAAAGAGGAACAAGATGAAGGGGCTCGAGGAAAGGATACGAGAATGATGGGAATCAAGGGCATAAAAGATGGCAAATGAGGTTGAACTTGAATTCTTGGAGATTACAGCTATCAGGGAAGCAAGTGTATGTAAAGGAATTCAAAGGCGCGAATTGCGAAAAAAGAAACTGAGAGAGTAGAATGTGTGGTTACATTTGACTTCTGTGATTGTAAAAGGGTGGGACCTAGTTGCCAGTCCAGTAGTCTGACTAAATTTGTGTAGAGGAGCACCAGGAAGATACGCTCGTCAAGCAGAAGCCATGAAAATATTTGTAGAAAAAAACAGAAGGAAGCAACATCCCGACAGTGAAAAGTGGCTAAAGATGAGCTGTCAAATCGGGATCGATGACATCGCAGATCCGCTTTTGAATTTTGCCGAATACCCCGGGGTGAATAACAGGAGCACCCGAACTGATATATGCAATAGTATTCAATGCACGGACGAATGTTTTATTTGTATATGTACAGGATGGATTCTGACCAGAAAAATTTATTGGCCCGAAACAGTGACCCGATCTTTCTAGCAATAGATGTAGCTGTTGATTCTATGTAGTCATTTCTCTCAGGTCTGCTGTGAGAGTGAGCCTGAGGAGGCGCAGTGTATTGCTCTCTGGTAAACTAACCTTACTTATGAGAGATTTTCCATGGTGATTAAAGGAAAGCAGAATTTTTTTTGGAAGCATTAAATTTTACTAGCCATTTCTTGTCCCAGCCCATCACAGATCGGCGGTCCTTATCAAGAGCATCATCGAGGTTTACTTTATCAGCCTTGTTAGATAAATTTATTTATTTAATAATAGATGTCAAAGTAAACGCTTCATTGTTTGCTATACGAATTAAATCTATTATTAAAAATAGAATTAATGTCATTGTTAAATAAGAAATTAAAATGTATGACCTTTAGAATAAAATATTATCGCATTTGATAAAACCGTTAGAATGTTAACAAAAAAAATTGTCATACGGATCATCACCATCATCGCCATCATCATCAATGAGAATCTTCTTCTTCTTCTTCTTCTTCTTCATCTTCTTCTTCTTCAATGTGCCTTGTTCTTTCAGGACGTAGGCGATCATAGCCCTCCACGTTTCCCTATCCCTGGTGGCTCATAGCACGCTTTCTCCTGTAACATCTCGCAAACCCTGTTCTGTCATCCACCTGCTCAGGCCCTTCAAATATGTTATCCGCTGCTTTCCTCTATCTTTTTTTCCTTTTATCTGGCCCGTCAGTATGGGGTTCTCCAAGCCCTCCTTCCTCACTGCATGTTCCAGGAACTTCAGTTGTGTCTTCCTGATGCTCAATATTAGTTTCCTTTTCGTTTCCAGCCTTTTCAGCACCTCATCATTGCTAACATTCTCAGTCTATGATATCCGCAGCATGCTTCTGAAACGATGTGAAAAAGGTGTAATGAAATAGTTTACCTATATAATCAAAAACACCTTGTCTTAACTTGATATTTAAAATTAACAAAGGCAATTATTCATGCCAATGTATAAGAAAATATAAATAGTAATTCCAATGTATAAAAATTTCTTCTTCTTCTATGTGTCATATCCCTTCAAGACGTAGGCGATTATGGCCTTCCACATCTCCCTGTCCCTAGTTGTTCTTAGCACACTTTCTGCTGTTACCCCACCATAACACCTTTCTGCGATCTACTTCCTCAATCCCCTTAATTACGTTATGCGTTGCTTTCCTTTGTTGCTTTTTCCTTTTATCTGACCTGTGGGTATCAGATTCTCCAAGCTCTCCTTCCTCATTACATGTCCCAAAAACTTCAGCTGTCTTTTCCTGGTGTTAAGTATTAGTTTCTTTTTCGTTTTCATCTTCTCCAAATCCTCATTGTTACTCACGTGTTAGATCCATGATATACTCAACATCCTCCTGTAGACATTTCAGCTGCTTCAAATCTCCCCATCTTTGAGAAGATTGTCCGGCATTCACTGCCATATTGAAAACAGACATCACATAGCAATCTAATATTCTCTTCTTTGTTTCCAGCGAAATTTTCCTGTCTCTTGATACTCGACTCAGCTTTTGAAATGCATCCTTGGCTATTCCAATCCGCCTTCGGATCTCAGTATCGCATTTTATGTTAGAAAACTTTCCAGGTATTTAAACTTCTGTACCTTTCTTTTGGTGTCCTTTGCTTGTATTTGGCATTTTGTGCTCTTTTTTTTCCTGATGACCATGAATTCAATCTTAATTTATTTACACTATTTACATAGTTCGAACTGTCGATCTTATCTTTATTGTCATAGTCACCAAATTTCAACCGATGTACGCTCTGGCATTATTCTAGTGATGTTCGTTAGAATTTAGAACCGTATATCAGCTGAAGAAATGCGAAGCGTACAACGACCGAAACGTGGTGAGTATGATAATAAAGACGAAGACAGCAGTCCAAAAAATGTAAATATTTAAAATAGTTACAATCACAGAAATATAAACGGAATCAAATTTAATTATATCATATATTAATATCTGTCAATCACCAAAGGTAGTTTTTCCTACCCTTCTCATAAGTTTGGAATAAAATGGTCTCCCTGAAAGCAATACACTGCGCCTACTCGGTCTCACCCTCTCTTCCCACCTCAAGTAGAACCATTAGATTGATTCAATAGCTAAATCTACTGTTTGTAGGGTTGGGTGACTGTGTCGAGCTCGGAAGTTTTTTCCGCCTTAGTCCATCTTGCACGTATACAAATCAACCATCCGACCGCGCATAGAATACTGTTGTCATATCTGGTCAGCCGCCCCTGCTATTTATTTCAGGGTTCTCGACAGAGGAGAATCTGTAATGTGTTTGGTCCCGATCTGCTAGCCCGACTCACAGCGAATTTCTCACCGGTGATATGTTACTTCCCTCTGTCTCTTCTATAAATATTTTCATGGCTTCTCCTCCGACAAGCTTAGCTCACGGACGTCCCGTCCACAAGAATTTACTCGAGCAACTAGACTGGCAAAAGTCCCACCCTTTTACAATTAAATCTACCAAATTCAGCCACCTCTTCTACACCCTCAGCTTCTTTTCTCGTACTTTCCGGCTATGAAATTCTCTTTCGTATACTTGCTTCCCTGTCAATTTGCATCTCTTATCAACTTGAGTTTAGTCCTTCTCTCGTCCTTTCCATAACACGCCGTGTATCTTGTACTTTTCCTTTCTCAGTCCACCTTCGCAACTGTCATCACACAAGTACTCACATTCACTGGTTTGTCTTTCTCTTTGCTCTCCTACTGCTTAAACTTTTACTCTCCTATGTAGCCTCCTGTGAATCAGTGGCGGTAACGCCTTGCTTGCGGTAAAACGATTAAAACAAAATATGTATATATAGTCTCTTAATATTCGTAATATATTAGTATTAGAACGATTCAAAATAGTAACAGCATTTTTACTTCCCCACAGCATTCATTCATTCATTTATTTATATAGATATTATTATTATTATTTATATAGATATTATTATTATTATTTTTATTATTATTATTATGTCATTTTTCATCATATTTCGATTTCTGCTTTGGTCTCACTACCAACCAAGTCTGCGGGGCGACCTAAGGCATGTCGTGGCGTGTTGTTATGGCCCCATTTCATGTTTTTCTATCTTCCTTATCATCCCTAGCGTTACATAGATAACGTTTTCCTTAGTGTGTGGGCTGTACTTAATAAGACAATTTTTTGTATATCTCTTAAGCTGGGGTTTCCAGGGATTCTTTCAATGTGTGGTTTTGTTCCATTTTTTATCATTCCAAGTGCACCTACTATCACTGGAACAACTCTTGTTTTCAATTTCCACATTTTTTCTATTTCAATTTCCAGGTCTTTATATTTTGACAGTTTTTCAAATTCCTTGGTTGCTATGTTACAATCCGCTGGACAAGCCATATCAATTAATAGACAAGTTTTCTCTTTCCGGTTTTTAACAATAATGTCTGGCATGTTTGCTTCAATTTTTCTGTCTGTGTAGATGGAGTAATCCCATAGAATGGTTACATCTTCTATTTCTGTAACCGGTGCTGGGTGATATTCATACCAGTGTTTGTTTACAGATTTTCCATAATGTTTGCACATTGTCCAATGTAAATATTGCCCAACTCTATCGTGGCGATTTTCATATTCGTTTGGGGAAAGCACAGAACAGCCTGAGATTAGGTGGTCTATTGTTTCTTGGTGTTTATCACAAAATCTGCATTTTGGATCCATATTATTATGCATAATATTTGTCTGAAAGTTTCTAGTGAAAAGACTTTGGTCTTGTGCCGCAAGAATAAAGCCGTCAGTTTCAGACTTTAATCCAGATGCACGTAACTATCGATGAGTATTAACTTTATCAACATTGGATTTATTGGCACGTTCTGGATATTGTTCATGCAGAGGTTTGTCTTGCTAGCGTTGTTTCATCTGTTCAAGAGCTTTATCTTTGGCTTTCATTTTCATATTTTTTGCCGCAGTATTTGGTTCTTGGCTTCTGTTTTGCTTTTCTACAGAATCTACTAACTGTAAATCTTGTTTGTATTTACTGCCTTCTTTTATTATTGAATATTTTTTCTTTCTTTCTTCATGTTGCCTTACTAATTGTATCATCCAATCCTTTGTTGTTTCTATGTATGTTAGTAAGCCAATAGTTGTTGTCTTGTATGACAATTCCAGCTGAATAAGACCCCTTCCACCTTTTTTACGGGGTATGTATAGACAGTCTACATCAGCCTTTCTATGCTTAGAAAGAAGCTTTCTTGTTTTAGAATTCATTCGCCTGATGTCGTTTAGAGTCCAGTTTAAGATGTTGAAGCTATATTGGACAACTGGGATTGCAAGGCTATTAATGGCCATAATTCTGTTCTGAGAATTCAATTCAGTTTTTAATATCATTCGTAGCCTTCTATAGTACTCTTTACGCACTATTTCTTTCATTTTTTATGATGAATGTTTTCACTCTTATTTCCACCTAGGTATTTATAAGCTTCTGATTTCAATTCTTTTATTGTTACAGCAGGGTCTAAGCTGCTTGAGGATGTTTCTTGTATTGATCCACGTAAAACTGTAGCTTTAGCACATTTATTCAAATTGAATTTCATTCCAATATCTTTGCTGAATCATTTTACAGTTTGCAGAAGACCTTCCAGCTCATTATCATTCTTAGCATATAACCTTTAAATCATCCATGTAAAATAGATGGCTTATTTTATTTGGCCTATTTTATAACCACATTCTGTCTTATTAAGTTGACTGGTTAGTGCTATTAATGATATGCAGAATAGTAATGGAGACAAAGAATCACCTTGAAATATACCTCTTTTGATGTTTATTTCATCAGACTTATAGGTTCCATTTATATGATTGAGGTAAAGGGTTGTTTTCTATATAGATATGCATTGTTTGATGAAATTGATGATGACGGGTAATATCTTTTATATATTTAAAGTCTTTAAAATCCAAGAATGTGGCACACTATCGAATGCCTTACGATAATCTATCCAGGCAGTACTAAGATTTTTCTTTGTACTGTAGCAGTTTTTCAGGATCATTTTGTTAATAAGCAATTGGTCTTTACATCCATAACAGCCACGTTTGCACCCTTTTTGTTCAATCGGTATCATGTCATTTCTTTCTAAGAATAAATATGTCTGTTTTGTTAAAATAGATGTTAATAGTTTATATGTTGTCGGAAGGCATGTAATTGGTTTGTAGTTTTTCGGGTTGTTTCTGTCACCATTCTTGGGTAGATGAAATGTAATTCCTTTGGTCATCCATGCAGGAATTTTAGTGTGATCGTCAACCATTTCTTGAAGCTCTTTGGCTAGTTTTTTATGTGCTGTATTTAAATAATATAGCCAAAATTTAGGAATTTTATCTATACCTGGGGATTTCCAATTGTGTGCTTTTTTTAGTGCAAATTTAACATCCTCTTCTGTAATTCCAGCCCATGTCTGTTCTGGTTTATTTTTCATTCGTTCTATCTCTTGTGCAATCCAATCTACTTTTTTGTTATGTTCTTTAGGGCAAGCCCATATCGTTTCCCAGAACTGTGTAACTTCTTCCATTCTCGTTGGGGAGTGTCACTTCAATTCTTTTTTTACCTATTTCCCTGTAAACTTTCTTTGCATCGGTTTGAAAAATCTTGTTTTGTCTGTAAAATCTTGATCTTTTCTCATAGCATCTTATTCTTTGAGCCTTCAGTTTTATTTTTTGCTTTATTTTTTCCTTACTTGATAGGACTTCATTTTCATTTCTAATGTTATATTTTCTTACGACTCTTCTGCTTTTCCTAGTTCTTACATTTATTCCTCTACTCAGTTCATCCAGTACTGATAGTTCACTTCTAAGTTATTCGATTTCCTTTTCTATTTTTCTTTTCCAAGGTGGATCTTCATGTCTGCGAGACTGCCTTGTTTTTAATTTGATGTTTATTTTTTGTTGTTGCTGCTATTGCTGATGCATATATTGCTTTATTGAGATTTGTATGTGTGTCTTCATCCAAAATTAATTTCAGTGGTGCATTGTAGAGCGTAATAGTTCGGAGGTTATGCTTTGTTGGTTGTAATTTTGGGAGCTGTTCTCTTTTCCAACATTATAATATTTTGTATTATTCTTATTCTTATTATTATTATTATTATTATTATTATTATTATTATTATTATGTCATTTTTCATCATATTTCGATTTCTGCTATTGTCGCACAGCCAACCAAGTCTGCGGGAAGTCCTAAGGCAGGTCGTGGCGTGTTTTCATGGCTCCATTTCATGTTTTTTTATCTCCCACATCATCCCTAGCGTTACTTAGACAAAGTTCTCCTTAGTGTGTGGGCTGTACTTAATAAGACAATTCTTTGTATATCTCTTAAGCTAGAGTTTCCAGGGATTCTTTCAATGTGTTTTTATTATTATTATTATTATTATTATTATTATTATTATTATTATTATTATTATTATTATTTTCACTACCTACCAAGTCTGTAGAAAGACCTAAAGCAGATTGTGGTGTGTTGTTATGGCTACATTTATTTTTCTTATCTCTCATTACATCCCTAGCATTACATAGACAAAATTCTTCTTAGTGTGTATGTTGTACTTATTAAGAGAAGTTATCGTATATATCTTAAGCTGGGATTACCAGGGATTTTTGATGTATTCTTTCTTTCCATTTCTTATCATTCCAAGTGCACCCACTATCACTGGTACGATTCTTGTTTTCAATTTTCACATTTTTTTTCTATTTCCATTTCCAGGTCTTTATAATTTGATAGTTTTTCAAATTACTTGGTTGCTACGTTATAATACGCCAGACAAGACATATCAATTAGTAGGTAAGCTTTTTTCTTTCTGCTTTTGGAAATTAATATCCGGTCTATTTGGTTAAGTTTTTCTGTCTGTATAGATGGTTTAATCTCATAGAACGGTGATATCTTTTATTTTTGTAACCGGTGCTGGGTGATGTTTATACCAGTGTTTGTTTACATATTTTCCAGTGTTTGCACTTTGTCCAGTATAGATATTTCCTCACACTGTTGTGATGATTTTTATATTCATTTGGGACAAGTACAGAACATACTGAGATTAGATGGTCTGTTGTTTCCTGGTATTTGTTACAGAGTCTGCAATTTGGATTCACATTATTTTGTCTGGTATTTGGCTGAAATCTCCGAGTGAAAAGACTCTGGTTTTGCGGAGCAAGAATAAAGCTTTCATCTTCAGATATTAATTCAGATAGTCGTAAACATCGACGAGTATTAACTTTATCAACATCGGGTCTATTAGCCATGCATATTGGCCATGCAGAGGTTTGGCTTGCGAGCGTTGTTTTATCTTATCAATAACTTTATCCTTGGTTTTCTTTTTCATATTTTTGGTTCTTGGCTTCTGTTTTGCTTTTCTAAAGAATCTACTAAATGTAAATCTTGTTTTGTATTTACTGCCTTCTTTTATTATTGTTTTCATGTTGTTTGACTAATTGTATCCTCAAGTCCTTTTTATTTCTATGTATGTTAGTAAGCCAATAGTTATTGTCTTGTATGGTTATTCTACCTGAATAAGACCTCTTTTCCTTTCTTTACGGGGTATGTATAGACAGTCTACATCAGCCTTTGTATGATGCATCTTATGCTTGAAAAGAAGCTTTATTGTCTTAGAATTCTTTCGTCTGATGTCATTTAGAGTCCAGTTCAAGACGTTGAAACTATATTGGATCACTGGGATGGCAAGATTATTTATGGCCATAATTCTGTTCTGAGAATTCAATTCAGTTCTCAATATCAGTCGGACACATTTTTATTTCTCTTTACGCAGTATTTCTTACATTTTCTTATGGTGAATTCTTTCACTGTTATTTACACCTAGGTTCTTATGAGTTTCTTGCTCTAAATCTTTTATTGCTACAGCAGGGTCTAGGCTAATAGAGGATGTTGGTTGTACCGATTCTCGAAAAACTGAGGCTTCAGAATATTCATCTTAATTAAATTTCATTCCAATCTCGTCACTGAAGCATTTTACTGTTGCAGAAGAACTTGCGGCTCATTTTCATTCTTAGCATACAAGTTTAAGTCATCCATGTAAAATAGATTGCATATTTTTCTTTTGAGCTATTTTATAAACACATTCCGTCTTGATAATTTTACTGGCTTATGCTGAGGAAGGCAGCGGATAACATATTTGCAGGGCCTGATCAGGTGAATGACGGAACGGGGGTTGTGAGGTGTAACAGGAGCAAACATACTAAGAGCGTGGAGAACCATGATCGCCTAAGTCCTGAAGGGACAGGGCACATAGAAGAAGAAGAAAAATGCTATTGTTCACATGAAAAATTGTAAGGGAGACAAAGAGTTACCTTCTTCTGTTGATGTGTATTTCACCAAAAGTTTTATTTATATGATTGAAGTAAAGTGTTGTTTTCCATATCGGCATACAATGTTTGATTAAATTGATGACAACGGAGGTTACCTTGTATATATTTAAAGAATTTCAGTTCCAAAAATGTGGTACACTATTGAATGCCGTCAGTCAGTTAAGTGCCATACATGATACACGCTTTAGGTGATCCTGTCTCGAAAGAGACATAACTAACTGGGCAGAAGATTATCCCGCAGCAGGTTGCCATTGCTTTCTGCAGTAGAGTGGTTGCCAGCCAAGGCTATATAACCCAATCTGTCCTATTATTTAACCCATCACTGGAGAAAGAGACGGATTAATACCTTTTCAAAGGGTATTTGCGGGTAAACGAATGCAAGGAATTTAACTGGAATTCTACCTCGGCTCCCAGATTTCTCGTTCCGAGCCGATATCCACTGCACCACAAACTGAACGCCTTACGATAACCCAAGGCCTTCCTATTCATAAGTAACTGTTCAGTATTATTATTATTATTATTATTATTATTATTATTATTATGTCATTTTTTCATCATATTTCGATTTCTGCTTTGATCTCACTACCAACCAAGTCTGCGGGGAGACCTAAGGCAGGTCGTGGCGTGTTGTTATGACTCCATTTCATTTTTGTCTATCTTCCTTATCATCCCTAGCATTACATAGATAAAGTTTTCCTTAGTGTGTGGGCTGTACTTAATAAGACAATTTTTTTGTATATCTCTTAAGCTAGGGTTTCCAGGGATTCTTTCAATGTGTTGTTTTGTTCCATTTTTTATCATTCCAAATGCACCTACTATCACTGGCACAACTCTTGTTTTCAATTTCCACATTTTTTCTATTTCAATTTCCAGGTCTTTATATTTTGACAGTTTTTCAAATTCCTTGATTATTATTATTATTATTATTATTATTATTATTATTATTATTATTATTATGTCATTTTTTATTATAAATCGATTTCTGCTATGGTCGCAGTACCTACCACGTCTGCAGGAAAACCTAAGGCAGGTAGTGGTGTGTTGTTATGACTCCGTTTCATGTTTTTTTCATATCTCCCTCACATCCCTAGCGTTACATAGACAAAGTTCCCATTGGTGTGTGGGCTGGACTTAACAAAACAATTTTTTGTATATTTCTTAAGCTGGGGTTTCTACGGATTCTTTCAATGTGTTTTTTCATTCCATTTTGTTAAAATTCATTACCACTGTTAAGATACTTGTTTTCAATTTCCACATTTTTTCTATTTCAATTTCCAGGTCTTTATATTTTGGCTTATTATTATTATTATTATTATTATTATTATTATTACATTAAATATTTAATGCTATATAAATGCGTGAAGTAAAGTCATTTTTTAATAAAAGTGATTATTAAAAACTTTAGAAAATAATTTAAAATATTAGATGTTAGAATTATGAAAAACATTGAAAATAGATCTTTTCTGTTTATCATATATTAAAGGAAAGTTTTTTTGTTTTTTTCTTAATTATTTCACCCAAGGCAAGGCGTAAAAGCCACTGATGTGCTGGGGGCTACATAAATGAAAGAAAATTAATTAGAGGAGGGAGAAGAGGATTACAAACCAATTAGGAAGAAGCAATAGAAAGATGAAAATGCAGGTGTGATGACAGTTGCAAGGTGAGAGAAAAAAGGATATACGGGGTGGGGGAAGGGCTAGAGTCAAGTGGTTAGTAGATGAGTATTGACATTGCATTTAAATTTCTGGAGGTTGTAGCCGTCAGGAAAGCAAGAATATGGGAGCGAGTTCCACAGGCGGGAAGTGCGAGAGAAGAAGCTGCGGGAGTTGAATTGTCGTCTGCATTTGGATAACCTAACTGTGAATGGGTGGAACCCAGTTGCCATTCTGGTTGCACGAGTAAACACCTGTTGAGGAGACACCAGTGACGTAAGTTCATCTGAGCAGAAGCCATGAAAGTAATTATAGAACAGACAAATGGAGGCCACATTTCGTCGGTGGGGAAGTGGCTGTAGTCGAGCCGCCAAGTCAGTACCTATCACGTTACTAACTCTCCTTTGGAGCCTGTCGAGAACACTGAGGTGAGCGGCAGGGGCGCCTGGCCATAAATGGCAGCAGTACTGCATTCAAAATGTTTTAAAATGTTAAATTATCAGTAAATAAATAAGACACTTCACTTGTGTTAAATAAATGGCAGATAAAAAGTATCTCAAAAAAGTATTTCATATCATAAGTGAGAATAGAATATTAGCAGCTAATTGTAGAACAAAATAGCTAAAGGATACAAAATCAATCGTGGAGGAAAACAATTAACGGAAATCTTATTGGCAACACCCTGATGTGAGACTATTATAAACTATCAGAAATTGCACACTCAAGACAGTTGGAGAATATGACGTTTGACGAGATAGGTCAACTAATAGAGAAAACATAACATAAAAGAAAAAATTGTGAATACAGTGACTAATACGTTTATGAATATTTCTCAAACTGTCTATGAACCAGTTATTAAATATTGTCTTTGTTTAAAACAGGCTGCTAAATACTGCGAATTTGTTAAAACTGAGATTGAAAACTTGTCAATTAAAGAAGATTTGGTAAAAGACCATCAATATGAGGAGTATCGACAAATGAAACAGTAGGGATATAATAGTTGTCTTCCCTTTAGGGGAACAACAGTTGTCTTTCTTTTTTTAGGACCTCTTATCTTATGGTAAGTCCCTTTCCTTGCCTTGGTGGGTCTAGCCACGAGGAGCATTGCTAGCTTAATGATATGTCATTTCTTTGCTATTCTTGCTAAAATCATTCTCTTCCATTTGAACAACATGAACATTCATCTTGTTTTGGGACGCACTTATATACTTCTTAATGTATTGTATTTGTTTTTGTTATATTAAAGGCCTAATTGTTATTGCCATGTAACTTGTCTTTCCTTTTACTGCACGTGCTACGGCAACGTATTAATGTTTATATTAGTATCGCGTAACTAAAAATATCGCCGGTTCGCAACAGCACTAATAACACTATTGACAACTTGGAAAGTTTTCACTAGAAAGGCGTACTGAATATGTTCATCAACAAGAATTAATTGGAAAATTTAATAGAAAAAATACGGATCTGTTAAAGGAAATGGATACATAAGCGATAAAGAAAAATGATAGAATAATGTGTACTTGTTGTGACTATTAACATCAAAGAAAAATTTTAAAAAATAATGAGGCATAAAAATGTGAAAAGTGTTTAAAAATATGTATAAATTCAAAAAGAAAAAAAATAGATACTGTACAAAATAAGTATGAACGTCTTTTTATTGGAAAAAAAAAGTTATTAAAAATCAGAACCAGCTATGTTTTATTGGACATGCACTACCGGCCATAATTATTGAGAGACCCCAGTTTTATTTGTAAAGAAAATGATGTATTACATACTATTTTTAATAATTCTAAATGAAAATAGAATGGTTCTTTTGTTAATACTGCACAATAACATGCGCATCAAATGAACTGTTCTGGTGTCCAGTTTTTCTGCTCTCTTCCCCATGCTAGGCTCTTCTTCTTATTGGCTGGCCAAAGCCAAGGCTTTCTTGTAAAATTTTGCAAAGTAATAAGAACAATGTGTGTTGTGGTGCAGTGAATATCGACTCGGAACGACAAATCATTGAGCCGAGTTCGAATTGCAGTTGAATTCTTTGTATTCACTGACGCATAAATACCCTTGGGAAGGGTATTAATCCATCTCTTCCCTCCAGTTATGGGTTAAATAATAGGACAGATTGGGTTCTGTAGCCTTGGTCGGCAACCAGTCTACAGCAGAAAGCTATGGCAACCTACTACGGGATAATCTTCTGCCCAGTCAGTCATGTCGCTAAAGAGACATGATCGCCCAAATTGTTTATCACGTATGGCACTTAACTGACTGAATAAGAACAAGTGAAGGTCAGCGGTATAGACAGCGAGGCGGAATCCATAGTGTCTGTCGGAGAATAGGTAGTGGTCTATGAGATGTTGAAAAACTTGCGCATTTATGATGGCCTAGAACACTTTGACCAAAATCGCCAAAATAATGTAAAATGAAAAAAATGTTATGGGTGAGAACATTTTTTACACCAAAATTTCGAATTAGTGAGAAGGTCGGGTTATCCACAATTTCGAGAACTGCCAGTCTCAATCTGATAATAGTGAATTGTAGACTAAATAGGTAGGTTAATGGGAAAGAAGATAAGAATATTAAGTAATTACTTACTGTAAGTCCAACTAGCCTCTCTTTAAAATGATAAACGCTAAACAAAACAGAATTCTTAAATAAGATCTCACTATCTATCAAAATAGCAAACTTTCAAAATAGACACAAAAATGCATAAAAACAAATTCTGAAATCTGATAAGAAAGAGGAAAAAGAACACTTATCTAAACTTATTTTTAAATAGAACTTTGCCAGTGTGTGTGTGTGTGTGTGTGTGTGTGTGTGTGTGTGTGTGTGTGTCCGTTACCTATAGACTCCGAAACAGCTGAACCGATTTTCTTGAAAATTTACACAGTTTTACTATAAGCGTCTGCAAGTGTTCTTAGCTAAGTTTTGTGTCGAGGTACCCCCTATAAATATCGAAAATCGATAATCGAAAAAATCGAGTTATAGAAGGAGTGGTCCGATTTTAATCAAATTTGATACACTCATAGACAAAGACATAAGAAACGATATTCAGAAGTTTCAAGGTTGCATTTCTTAAAATAGTGCAGAACATTTGATATCGATACCAGGAAATCAAAATTTGACTTACTTCCATTCATTTTTCTTTCAGTCTACGGTTTCGCTTTAACTGGAAACAACTATTGCTTTTTAGTCTTTCGTGCCAACGTCAAAAGAGTCTGAGCTCCAAGACTATGGATTAGTTTTAAAGCTTTCATTACACCCGAGCAACGCCGGGCTATACTGCTAATGTCTTTATAAAGCAACAATTTAAATTATAATATCAAACTTGTATGAGAAACTAAAGACAACAATAACTTGTATTAAAAACCAACATCTCTAATCAGTTAGTTAAGTGCCATACGTAATACACGCATGAGCGATCATGTCTCGAATGTTTTCCGTAGTAGGTTGTCATTACTATCTGTGGTTGACAACCAAGGCTATAGAACCCAACTTGTTAAGTTATTTATTCCATATCCGGAGGAAAGAGAGAGTTTAATACCTTTCCCAAGGCTGTTTGGGCGTAAGTGAATGAAACAAATTTAACTGGAATTCGAAATCGGCTATCCAATTTTTCGGTCCAAGCCGATATGTACTTCACTAGCGCACACATAACTGATTAAAAAATATAGCAAATACCTTCTTTAAGTAATCTCTACCTAAAACAATTACTTGTACGCAGATAGCCTCGACGTCTGCACAAAGTAAGCACGATTTTAAAACTTTATCTACCATTAATGGTTGATAGGCTGTTAAACAGAAACCAAACCTAACCAAACCAAATTTTTCTCTGACAATCGGTACCATTACGATTAGAACCGATAGAACACAAGACAATGTTGTTTTTACCATTACGCTTAGCTATTAGAACCACTTTTAATAATGCACCTCACTATAATAGCACCAAACTAAACGAATGCTATCAAGATTAAATAGGTTTATTTTTCCTTTACCTTGGAGAAAGTGAAATGTTTTCGTTTTTTAATTGAACTGAAACCTCGCATAACAGTATAGACACTAAAACACAAGAGGTTAACGAGTGTAAAACGATTAGAAAACAGAAATATTATCAAGCTGCGAGAGAAACAGAAAAGAAATCAGTAGATAACGACTGATATTGCATTTAAATATCCGGGCATTAAAGCTGGCTGGAAAGCATGGAGCCGGATGAGAGTTCCATGAGCGAGAGATGCGAGAAAAGAAACTATTAGCATAAAACTTACGGTTGCAGCTAGCTAATTCAACTGTGAAGTGTTACCAATCAATTACTGCGCTTAAATTAATAAATTCTACGAGCCATAGCAAAGAGCTCATCCGAACAATTTTTCATGAAAGTAATTGTAGAAAATGCACGCGAAAGCAATCTAATGGCATCGAGAGAGTGGCAGAAGCCATGACGCTAGTTCTGCAGCAATAAAAATAAATTATTTTCTTTGAAAAATTCTATCTCGTTTAGGGAACGTTTGCGTTTTTGCTTATTAGAAACATTTATTGCGCACATTTTTGTATTATTTTAATCGTAATATCTGCAGCCATCTTGTATGGGTTTTCAACTACCAGTCTCCTCAAAAATGGAGTCAGCATCTGGTTTTAACTAGTTGTTTTACACTGACATCATCATCTGAGACGTTATTTCTGCCGCAGTTAAACTTTCTAGGACACATAATGAGGAAAAAGGGCATGGAGAATTTTATACGTACAGCATATATTAAAACCAAAAAAGGCAAATGGAAAAAGTCACTTACCAAGCAAGCCTATGTAAATCTCTGGTAGAAAACGAACTAGAACGGACTGCAAAAAGTTCAAACCTACTAAGAGCTACAAAGGATATGACGTTGTGGAGAGCCACCATAGGAGTTACCAACGACCTGAAAGAACACGGAAAATGAAGACTAGTCCAATAATGGTTAAACTTCTTCGAAAGACACGTATTTTATTTCTATGGAGTAAGTGTTTTTATAAACGTAACTTGTTTTTCTTGCTGAAGATACAAATAAATTTGATTAGACGTAGATTAAGTTATTTTAAACGGTATAGACGTTTATTAAGAACATGTCTTCAGGTTAAAAGAACTCTAACCTGATTTGAAATTTCAATTGTTTATTTGTACAAACAGAACTACGTTTAACGTCTAGATTGTTGAGGGATGCAAGACGACGCATCATCGTCAACTCAACGTCGCCATCTCCACACCACTGGCACAAAAAATGATCCTTAATAAATTACTTTATTCGGTTTTAAAAAGCTGTGTTTTAAAAATGATCCTTAACAAATGACTTTTATTTATTTTTAAAAAGTCGACAAAAAGCTTTTAGAGTTTTAATGCTGCTGAGTTGTCGGTGTTGAGTTGGCGGTGATGAAATGTTCCCTTCAGAGACTGATGGTTCACATTTTGCAAAAAAAAAAAAAAAAAAAAAAAAAAAAACAGATTTCATATACCAGGAGAAAACGCAAAAAGATAACAGTAATTGTAAGAAAACATAATGCATGGTCATCAGCAAAGAAATAGCCATAGATATGAGCTACATATTGAGGTCTTCAAAATCATCTAACTCTAGTATTCGAAAGCAGTTGTTCAGCATTGACTACTCTCTGGAAAGATGTGTATTGCGTGCCAGTTCAGCAGTCTTCTGGAATGTACATTTTGTTATCTCAAAACACCTGATCTTTTACATTTTCCGCCGTTTGATATTACATGTACCCGAGAGTTTAACGTCTGTGCCCGATTCTCAAGTCCCAAATACATAACTCACACCTTTGTTTTATAATCTTACTGAGTCTCATATATTCTGTTTTACTACAATTAATATTGGGACCTTTACTCTTGCTTTTATTTACTGCATTATTTAGGTGTATATTCGGTTGCATTTTTGACTCAGCTATCAACTGAATTCACAACTCGCGCTAACTTAACTTTGTCGGACTTGAGAATCCGCCAAAGGACAGAGTTTCGTCTGGAAAAATACATGAAAATTAAGGGCTCGTATTTTCCACTACCAATAGGTTTTGTCTCACATTCTGTATCAATGGGGGAGGGGCAGATAAATACTGAATTAGCTACCAATAAAGCAATCAGCTCATCTTTTGTTGTTTTTATATCCACCGATGGCAAATCTTCTGGGGGTTATATTTCTCTTGGGATCGTGTCATTGTATAGCATAAATGAATATGGCGAGAAGACGTAGTCTTTTTTCGGCGTCTTTCTAATGTTATTTACTTTAACGTCTCATTTTTATTAAGATGTAAACTATTAGTTTCCTCTTTATGTTTTTATAATATGTGTTAATTTAATTTATTTCTCAAATAAATGTACTTAAATGGAAACATTTCTTGGTTAAAGTACCAATTCGTTGAACAAATGGCCAGCTTGTAACATATTTCATTAGAAATATCTTTCGACAAAATTTAAAAAACGTAGCCTAGAAAAATGACGGTGGGGGTTGTCAAAACTGATGGGGGTTGTCAAATTGATGAATTTTATTAAACATTAGTTGTTTTACGATTCCGAAAAACGGACATTAAATTTTTGTAAAATTATCTTATAATTCTTGTTTAAATTTTCTATATAGTCCGTAGCGTCGCTTCCCTGTGATTTTTTCATAAAATAAATTTGTCTGTTGAGATTTTCTCTATAATACCTAGACTTTACGAATTTAAGCGCAGTACTGGATTGGCGGCTAGGCCTTATTTTATAGTTGAAATGGCTAGCTGTATCAGGAACTTCTATGCTAGCCGTTTCTTCTATTGCACTTTTCGTTTGTGAAACTATCTTACGGATTCTTGCTTCCCAGTGAATTTTGATTTTCAATATTTTAAAATCAATGTCAAATGTTGCATTTAAATTTTGGAAGAGTTTACTTATCAGCAAGTAAACGAAATGAAATTTCACAGGCGAGAAGTGGGAGAAAAGAAAAAGATTAAGCTAAAGTGGCAGTTACATTGCAACAGTAAACGGAAGAAACCTAAATCTAGTAGCCCACTTAAAATCATGTAGTGGAGGAAAAAGTGTTGTTTATCCTTGATAAGGATGTGCATTGCGGATCAGTAGTTATCGACACGGAACAAGAAATCGGAGCGCGGTGTTCGAATTCTTTGCATTCATTTACGCGCAAATACCTTGTGAACAGTTTTAATCCACCTCTTCTCCTTCCAGCTATGGGTAAAATACCAAGTCACACTGTTTTCTATAGCTTTGGTTGACAACCAGTATACCACAGAAAGCAATAGAAACCTACTTCGGGAAATAATTCTATCCAGTCAGTCATATCTCTTTCATGACATGATCATCCAAGCGTGTATTATATATGGCAATTAACTGATCCTTAACAGTATATCTTGCACCACGACTTTACGAATTTGTGTGCAAGTCTAGATTGGTTGTAAGTTCTCTAATGAAATAGCTAGATGGAACCGTAAGTTCTATCTTAATACTTTCTTCTATTGCACGATTCTTTTTAGAGGCCTCTTCTGGCTTCTTCTCCTACATCAACATTGAACTTCAAAAACATAAATACATTTTCAATCGTTATCTTCTGTCTTCTTCATTATTGTTCTTTTATTCTCCTTTATCCTTAATAGTTTTTTTTTTCATATTCTCGGTCAGTAACCTTTGGCGTTTAGAGTGAAACGATTAAAAACATGAGCGTTCATAAAGCTATTATTAAACGTTCATCATAACATGGATGACTATATTGTTTACGTTTTTTTGTTTTTTTTTTGTAAATTCTCGAGAAAAAATATATGCATCAACATTCAGATGTTTTGGCTTTATTATCATTTTAAAAACGGCCTGTTTAAATCAATAGAAAATTGAAGAGGGAGTAAACAGTAATAGCGGTGTCAATAGAAAAAACGTCCCTTTGGCGTCCATTTTTTCTTCGGCTGTCTGTTTGATGTTACCCATGTTTCAGTTTATAATAGGGTTCAATATTTTCTTTGTTTTTTACTATTCGTTGTACAACCTTATTTCGCTGTATCCTTTTCTTATCTTCCGGCTAAAATAACTGCCATTATTTTTACGAAAGGTTGTAAACATACACACTTCCCCATTGTTGTTATTTTGTATCGACTAGAAGTAAGAGCAATCGAAACAGACAATGAATCTTGTGCATTCAAAATGAACACGTTGATCAATTATTATTTACCGTTTAAAAAGAAAATCTGATGAGAATCTGACACAAGGCTGTGGAATTTAAGACTGATGAAGAAATATAGTCTTACAATCGTCTGTCAATTAAACAGTCGAGTCGTTTTGTAACTGAGCAATAAATAAATTAGCAATAATAAATTGAATAGAAAATTTAACTATATGAGTACAACAATATGAGTCAGCGAAGGTCTTGTTAAATTAAAAACAGATGAACTTGTCACAAAAATGCATATGAAACCTTTACCAATAGTTATCAGCATGTGGAATCAATTCCAATGTATAGAGCAAAATGCTCAGAAAGAGAGAAATCAATGGAAGGAAAATCATTTATATTTTTAGACAAAGGTGATAAGACAAAGGAAATGGATATGGAACATTTACCAAGACTTATCAGTATATGGAGTCAATTTGAAAGTATAAAGCAAGAAGCTCAGAAAGAGAAAAAGTCCACAGAATGAAAATCATTTACTTTTTTAGACAAAGATGACGAGGCAAAAAATAGATATGAAACATTTACCCAGAGTTATGATGATGTGGAGTCAATTCCAAAGTATAGTGCAAGACGCACAGAAAGAGATAAATCCACGGAAGGAAAATCATTTACTTTTTTAGACAAAGATGACAAGAAAAAATACATTTTTATCTATAAAACTGACCATCCTGTGAAAAGACACAAATGTCTGAAGCATCCCTTAAAGAACAGAGGAAGAGCTGCTGGACTGTCTGTTTTCTGACTATGTCTCATCTCTATTTGACCGCTTATAGCAATGATCAAATCTGGTTTACTGCTGGAAATTGATTTGTTCTTCACTCACGATTTGGTCAAGGGTTAGTTTTTAGCCACAGACTTTTCACTGAAAGAATCTGCACCCAATCAATGACCCTGGCGTTTGGTCTAAGCATAGACTTCGTTTGGTGACTCAGAAAGTCATCTAATTTTGCATTCACCAACCAGAGTCTATGTATCTTCTTTTTCTTCTTCTTCTTCTTCTTCTTCTTCTTCTTCTTCTTCGTGCCTTATCCTTTCAGGATGTAGGCGATTATCTTTTTCCAACACGTTAAGATGCTACTAAACGAAAATATTAACCTAAATCTTAAATCTTATTCCGAAATAGCCTGGTCAAACCAAGGCTCTCCCACATACGTTATGGTTGGCTTCCAACTCGTTCTGAAATGTCAAAACTCACATCTCCATTCAGCATTTTTCTTCGCTCAAAGAATAAGAATGATTTGAAACGGATGAACTTTGTTGCTCTTAAAGAACACTATTGTTTATCAAACTGCATAGACTGGCGCTACATTATCACAAACAGGAACGTTATCAAATAACAGAAACCCTGCCACTTGTGAACCTTCAATAGCCGTAACATTAAATCGGATAAATCATGCAGTTAGACGGGAAATTAATGACATAATGAAGATGCTGACTTTCCATTAAACAAAAGGTCAGGAAAGAAACCTCCATAAATCTATTTAATCTATCTAATCTAAATCTAAACTTATTTATAAATAGAACTTTGTGTGTATGTTTGTGTGTGTGTCTGTTACCTATAGACTCCGAAACGGCTGAACCGATTTTCTTGAAAATTTACACAGTTGTACTATAAGCGTCTGCGAGTGTTCTTAGCTAGCTATTGTGTCTAGGTACCCCCGATAAATATCGAAAATCGAAAAAATCCGTTTATAGAAGGAGTGGTCCGATTTTAATCAGATTTGATACACTTATAGACAAAGACATAAGAAACGATATTCAGAAGTTTCAAAGTTGTATATTTTACAATAGTGCAGAAAATCCATTATATATATATATATATATATATATATATATATATATATATATTGTAACTAAGTTGTTGAACTGGTAGAACATTGTAACCACCATTACAGTATATATATATATATATATATATATATATATAAATGGCAAGATATTTGTGTGTATGTCTGTTTATCTACCTGTATGTCTGTATTTTTTTCAGTCCTTTTATTTTAGTTTTCGCTTCGGGTTTGGCTCTAAGTTGGTATAGTTCTAGTTCTTAGTCTCAGCCATGATACCATTTACTCAGAGGACTTATTTAGCCTTCAAAATTCAGTTTACGACGAAAAACTTATTTGATCTGGATACCAGGAAATCCAAATTTGACTTACATCCATTCATTTTTTTTCAATCTACGGTTTCGCTTTAACTGGAACAATTATTGCTTTTTAGTCTTTCATGCCAACGTGCAAAGTATGTGAGCTCAAAGGCCATGGATTAGTTTTAACGTTTTCATTACACTCGATCAACGCCGGGCTATACTGCTAGTTTACAATATTTACAGTCTCTCGCAGTGGTAGATGTTATTTCTCGAAGTCCGTGATAATGACAACCCCCGTACTAAGCGTACATTGTCTTCTATATATCCAGGCGACCGGATGTCGCAGGGCACGAACCACGACATAACACCTTCCTGGTAAGCCATTTGAAAGGAAGTATTTGATGAATGTTAAACGACGTTAGCGCTAAACCTTCGTTCATTGAATGCTGAATGGTTCCTTATAAAGAAACGGCTGAACTCAGAATTGGCATGGCAACTAAAGTCTTTAATCAAATATCATGGATCGAGCATGTGAGCAATGATGAGGTTTTGGAATTACGACTGCTTAGTGAATTCCATTCTCACAGGCTGCCAACACAATTTTGACCTTGTTCCACATCTAAATTATGCTAAATTATGCTGTCTAGGCACATCGACGTTGTGAAATGATTAACAAACTTTTTTACTACATCAGTTACGACGGAATAATGATTCCAATCTTAACTGGGAGCTCCATATTTTCGGCCTTGAGTCACACGCTAGTTGGGCCAAGAAAACTATTCTGTCCGCTTCGAGGTGTGGCAGGGGTTAGGAAGCTTCTCTCGCTACATGAGTTATGAAATAGTGTCTCGAATTCTCATTGGGTGCTCCATATTTTCGGCCTTGAGCCACAACCAAGTTACGCTTAGAAGATTAATCAAGCTACTTCGACGTAAAGGAATGGTTGGCAAGCTCGTCTCTCTACTTAAATATAATGGAATATTGACTCATTCCTCACTATATTTTCGGCCTTGTACCAGATCAACTTTAAGCTTAGAAAATCAAATGGCCACTCTGATGTGTTGTTAACAAACTTGTCTCATTACATCAGATATGACTAAATAATGACTTATAGTGCCCCAAAATTTCGACCTTTTGCTACACCCGGGTTATGCCGTGAAAATTACTTTTGCCACTTCGACATTATGTAACGGTGATAAATGCTTGTCTTGGTAAACCAATTACGACTGAATAATGAGTTAGGTAATCAGTGCGTAACCCTTACTTTCTTCCTTGTGTCACACTTACGACACGTTTAAAAAATCGCCATAAAGAAGGTAAGAGAAGCTGCGTAAAGAGCGAGTTGTAACGAGCTAATTTCAATTTTACGACTCTTTTTCGTATCAATGAAAATTTTCTCCCATACATTATGGTTGAGCTCGGGTAGAATGTTATCATGTTCTTTATATATTTGGTATTTCTTCCAGATACATGCCCTACACATATTTGTTGATTGTTGGCGTTGTTCACTTTAAGTATATTTTTATTTGGTAAAAAAAATATTTTTGATATTGTAGCACATATTTATAGGACACGCACACACATGCGCGCGCGAAAACACACACACACGCACACACACACACACACACACACACACACACACACACACACACACACATATATATATATATATATATATATATAGTATTAGTGCAAAGAATTTGTCACATTAACTGTGCAGGTTTTGCCGACTTTAAAGTTTCGTGAGGACACCTTTATTATAACGTCACTCATCGGAGCTGTTTTTTGCTCTCTATCTCTCTCACTCTCACTCTCTCTCTCTCTCTTTCTATATATATATATATTTATACTAAATAATATTTTAGAATATGTACAAATTTCTTTATATATCTACTACAACTCGTACATTTGTTTCGACATTAGGTAGTTTCAATGTCGAAACAAATGTACAATTTGTAGTGGATATATAAAAAATTTGTGCATGATCTAAATTATAATTTATAATAAATATTCACAGATCTATATATTATATATCGAGCACTGTTTGAAATTAATGTTTTGGACGTTGTTAAAAAAATGTTTTTCTTCGTTCCCTATTCACTTGGATATATATATATATATATATATATATATATATATATATATATATATATATATAAGGAATATCATAATTACATTTACCAAATTTGGGAGAGGGTTCTTAGCGCCTATACAAGGACCAAAGTCAATATAAACATATATTTGAAAATCGTTCGTTTTCGAGTTATTAAGGTTATACTAAATAGCGCTACGTTGCCATTGTAACTGGGTTACATTTGTAATTCTATTTGTAATTTTATCATAAAATCATCTTTGATGGTGGATGTCTTTATGTTAACGTGCCTGTAACCTTTCTGATATTGGCTCATGTGAACTGAAAGCTTAAATCCAGGATAATAAAAAACTATACAAATGTTGGACTAATTTTGTCTTTATTTTCACCTAAATTTAAAGCCAAAATACGATGTTTAGCACGGTTCATGATTAAACGTAATAGTCATTCATTGTCTTTTATATTGAATAGTATATGCTTAAAGTATATATAACAATATAGAAGTATTGGATACATGTTATTTTCTGTTATAACTCTAGCTTATGTTCACCATTTTGCCTGATATTTGGTAATTAATATCTCGTAAAGTTGTTTTAGTTGTATGTGGAAGGAAAATTAAAAACTCATGGTTGAATCCATTTTTATTTATCAATGTTCAAAATTACCCTATGCAAAAGTATTGGACACATGATACTTGTTTCAAATTCCCAATTAAAACTTTGTATTTTTAAAGATGTTAAATATTCAAATTTTCGATAGTATTAGAATGTTATCTCTGACCAATCGGAGAATCACACAATTGCTTACAAGATAGTGCTACTAATCATCTGACTCTTTGATGAGCATTCTGCACTTCAAGGATTAAAAATGGCAAAAACTAAAGAATTATCCAGAGACATGCGAGATAGAATCATTGAACCTCACAAAATTGGACAACGTTACTGTTGCAAGACAAAGACTTACCTACACCATGGACTCTTCCAGTACTATATTACTATATGAGTGGTAGTATTATGGTAGTAGCACCAGTAGTGCTTCTATTGACACTGTCAGCCCCCTGCCTTCGGGTAGAGGACGCTCTCTGCTTCTGAGTCGTGGTTTCGCCGAAGGGTAGAAGCACGACTGGGTAAAAATAGACAGCCATTTTTTGGTCGGACCATATAACCCGGAAATCCCAGTTATAAACTGACCATGTGTCACATGTTGCTCTTACTGGGAGGGACAGCTAAATAATGTAGCACCAGTAGTGCTACTATTGACACTGTCAGCTCTCTGATGAACTTTAACTAAGTTAAAACTTAGCAATTCACCCACCCTAGGAAGGATTCCACTGTTCACATGCATGGGCTGGGGGTCTATGTTAGTGAACAACTCCCTGTAGCTAGGGTGACATCACTCGAATATATATATATATATATATATATATATATATATATATATGTACATATATATAATATAATTTATTTATTATAAATCATAGTTTAGAACATGAGACATTATCTTTTAAATGTCGAAATAAAATGTACACTTTGTAGTAAATGATAATTTGTACATGTTCTAAGCTATAATTTATAATTATTCAGAGCTCTATTTTATACTGAGCACTGTTTTAAATTAATGTTTTGAACGTTGTTAATTTTTTCTTCGTTCCTTATTCACTTGTACATTATTGTTTATATATATATAAATACATCCCCATATGTCTGTGTGTCTGAGTGTGTGTGTCCACGACAACACAGTCTATCACTATGAAGTCCAGTCAGATTTGTCTTGCAATCTATTCAATAAAGTGTACGGGTTTTGTTACCGACCTTATCTAGCATTTCAAACCAATAATATCAATGCCATGATAGAAATGCAATCAATGACAAGCCTAAACGCAATTCCTCTATCTTAAAATCTGTTCATAGCTGAATTAAGGAGTTGACAGAGACGTCATCGCTTGTAATGAAATCAACAGTAAACTCATGTAAGGGGCGTACTCAGGTACCAGTAGACTTTCTAATAAATTATATGTGCGCGTGTGCATCGATGTATGTGTGTGCTTGTGTGTGCATGGACAGAAGTAGAGAGGTTGAGTGTGGCAAAGTACTTGACCCCAACTTTTTGAATTGTTCCAATTTACATTAGGGCCTTTCATTAGACGTCTTTGATGAAGAAGAAAAAACACCAATCGTTTTCTGAACGAATTAACATGTGCAGTGTTTTAAAAAAGTAGACATTTCTTCTGTTTTATTTTTTCTATTTATTCTAGTAAAATCATTTGTTATATTTACTTTTGTTGATCTATCAGACATTTTAGTTCATTAAGTAAGCGACTGGGTAAAAATGCTCATTTTATTTTACTTTCTTATAAAATCATTCTAATTAATTTTTCAACGAGAAAGGATTGTTCATCAGTTTCTGTTTCCATTGCCGTCAAGCCATTACGGTCAAGTAGAGAATGCAGTCATTTTATTGAATTTGATCAAATCAAGTGAATTGATTTGAGTCCGCCTCTGGAGAAGGTTCGACTTTCGAACAATTAAAGACGCATTTCTTATTTCTTTTTTTATTTTAAATGTTAGATTTAGTGGACTGGACATATACATCTGTTTATTTCGTTTTAACTGACAGGAAATATTCTCAAATTGGATTTGATTTCTATGTCTGCAATGCATAAAATTTATATTTGTTTTATATTTCTGAGATGAGGTAGTATTGTCTTCATCTTTGTTGCCATTTCGGCACCAGTTGTTCTTGTCCTTAAGGACACATGACCCAGTAGATATAGACGGTGGTTAGTTCTTGACTTGACTCTTAGAGTCGTGGGTTCAATACCAGGCTACAGCAGTGGTGAACAAGTAAGTTGCAGGGTTAGGAGGAGATAACTCATGACTTCCACTCGACGTTTTGCGCAAGGAATGAGGATGATTATACCCCAGTGATTATAATAAAGGGTTCGGTTCGAAATTCCTAGCATATGAAGAAGGCAGAAGCGTACAACGGCCGAAATGTCGAACAAATGGCAACAAAGATTAGGACAATAGTCCGAATTATGTAAATATATATATATATAGTTATTTATAGTTTAACGTTCTGAGAAATCTTTTAACGAATTATATTGCGGAATTGTGTTATGTGTTAACTTATTGTAACTGTTCGTAGAAGTGTCATCCTTTGTTAATGTATGAATGTTGAGTGCTTTTATATATGTGCATACATACATACATATGTTCACACACATGTGTATATACGTGCATACAAACCTATATACGTACGCCTGCATTTGTATGCGTATGAACATATGCATGCATTAAGATTTTGCTTTATATTGTATTTAATTCGTTTGCATATTTATTTGAATTTTATGTTATATTTACTTTATTTTTATGTTTTATTTTAATTTCTGTTTCGATGACAAAATGCGTATTTATTTATCCATTAATTCTTTTTTCTTGATAATAGTTTTATTTTTGTTTTTAAAATTGTTGCTCGTTTTTCATCTACGAATATGTTTTAATTTCAACCATTGATATTGTATTTGGCTGATGCTTTTATGATTTTTCATTTGATTTTGGTTGGGATTTATTTTATTTTTGCCTCTATGTGTATTTTTATCGGGTTTTCTTTTTTGTACATTTTTCGGTATTAAATGCCATTTTGTGGTTGTTATATATTTCTTTAAAAGTTGTTTCTATAGCACATATGTAACTTTTTCTCATGTGTTGATTTTATTTCTTCCGATAGCTTTTTATATTATGTTATTGGCTAGACATTTCTTGTTAAGTGAACAGTTTTATTTTAAATCGTAATATCCAAACGAATATTTCAAGAATTTTTCTCAAGTTAATACATGAGCATTTTAATCACTCAGCCATACCAAGGAAAGTTTTTAACAAAAATAACATAAAGATCAGTTACAGCTGCTTTTGTAACATATATGAATATCTTAGCATAACAATATTAAATTAAATGAATGTATTTTCAACAGAGACAGCGTTCATTTTTGTAAAAATATATGGAACCACCAAAAAAAAAAAAAAAAATAAGATGTCCCTAAAACGACTATGACTGATAATATTGTATACTGAACTAGCATACATTCCGGTAATTAAATTTTATTTTGACTCCACCGAGGATCTTTGGAAATTACGTTTCTATCATCATCGATTGCATTTATGCTATATAGAATATAATGGCAATTAAAGAATGGTGGTAATACACCCATTATTACGTGGGATATCGTAGTAAAAGTAAAATCTTTTAATGGGAAAGGCGATAAATGTAATTTACGCTTTCTTGGAAACTTCTTAAAACAGTTCAATAACCCTAGCCTATTAAACACGAGAAATGAATTAATTAATACATATAGGTATAAAAAATCTTTTGAAATATATTGATCCAGATTAATTCTCATGTAAATTATAACCTTTGAGTTTCTGAGGCTTTAACTAAAATATAAAAAAAACTCAAATAACCCATGAAAGCAATGGCAACCTACTGCGGGTTAATCTTCTGCCCAGTCAGTCATGTCTCTTTCGAGACATGATCGCCCAAGCGTGTATCATGTATGGCCCTTGACTGACTGAATCTCCCTTTATGCTCAACATATAATTAATATTTACAATTTTTTATACATAGAATAAAAATCCTATCAATTTTGAATACAAATATACTTTTAAATTAAAAAATTATCTGTACACCCGTATTATATGGACTGTGCTAACATTATGTTAATCAGATAGTTTGATTAAAATTTAGATTACATAATGGTCAATATCAACACACCACCTGAAGTTTGCGTTGTTGTACTACTGGGGGGGGGGATAATATATATATATATATATATATATATATATATATATAGTCGTCTGCAGGCAGATCTGTTACCCTCATCAGTACGGTTAGACATCCGATTGCTTTTAGCCGTGTTTGAAAGAGGACCGAGTTGACATCAGTCAGCGATTCTACCTCTGGGCTATGGGCGCTCGGTAGAAAGAGGCAAACTTTTAGCGTGTGATATACCAAAAACATATGACAATAGCTAAGAGTGTTCTAATTCATTACTAATTGAACGATGCATAGATGCAACAGTAGCTACTGTTTTTTCTTCAAAGTCTACCATTCTTCCAGAGTGATCAATCAGCGTGTAAGAGCGTAAATGATCATCCGCAGACAGATCGGTTTCACTGATATATATATACACACACATACATACATATATATATATATATATATATATATATATATATATATATTAGCGATTTTCTTTTGGGCTTCTGTACCATATCACAAACACATGAAAGATAAATACAGACGATTCAAATTTTGCAGAGAAAATGAGGACCACAAAACTCGGATGGAGATTTATAATTTTTCTCTCTTTTTTTTTTCTTTTATTCGATCTCAAGTAATCAAATGAAAACATTAAGGGAAAATAAGAAGGAAAAAATAATCAAAGGAAACAGGAATACAGTTCGGCCGGGCTTTTTATTGCTCTCTTTGTTTTTTTGTTTTTTTTTATATGGGTGTGTTCTTTTTGTGGGGAGAGGAGCCATAATTAAAATTATAAAAAAAATCTGACTTACGGTCTTTCCTCAGAGCATTGTTCTAGGTATTATTTTGGTCCTGGGTATGACCATAAACTGCATCCGGCAGCAAGGCCTCTGATTGGGAGTTTGTGAGGAGCATGGAACCACCTCTTAATTGCTGTTTTTCTCCGGTCCACCCTGACCCGGAGTGGTAGCATCTGTTAGGGTCCCAGCTATGTGTAAATAGTTAACCCCTAAACCGAGTTCAAAATGCTATGAAAGTATTTACTAACAAAAACTTTTCAACGAATACTTTTACCAGCAAAATGTTTTGAAAAAAAAATGTTAGCAACAGAAATACGTGAAGGAAAAACAAAATATTACCAGCAATACATCTAACTCTCAACAAAACCCACTTTACAAAGAAAGTATATTCTATTCAGACAAATCTATTGTAAAAATCGCATCTGCATTAAATGACCCATTGCGGTTGATATGCCATCAAACAAACCAAACAAAACAAAACTACTACTAGTAATAATAATAATAATAATAATAATAATAATAATAAATCTACTCTTTAAATCGATCCTTTTAATCAGGGTCCAGGGTATAACCATAACATGTATCCGGCAGCAAGGCTTCTGATTGGGAGGTTGTGAGGAGCATGGTATCATCTATTAATTGCTGTTATTCTCAGGTCCACCCTGACCCGGAGGGGTAGCACCTGTTAGGGTCCCAGCTATGGGTAAATAGTTAACTCCCAAACTGAGGTCAAAATGCTATGAAAGTATTTACCAAAAAAAAAAACTTTTTTTCAATGAAAAATATTACCAACAAAATGTTTTTGAATGAAAAATGTTACCAACAAAAATACGTTTTTGAAGGAAAAATGTTACCAACGAAAATGTCTGAAGGAAAAAAACTATTACCAGCAATACATCTGGCTCTCAACGAAACCCACTTTACAAAGAATGTACATTCTATTCATACAAATCTATTGTAAAAATCTCGTTGGCATAAAAGACCCATTGAGGTGTTGATATGCCGTATAACAAAACAAACCAAACGAAACTAGGTATTATTTTTTCTCTCTGTTATATTTTATTTTTCCTTTTTTCTTTCTTAATCTCGCGTTTTATTTAATTTTATTTTTTATGTTCGGCCGCCTGATTTATTTTATTTGTTTACTTTTGTTTTCTTCACTTTACGGCCTTCTTACGTTGGGAACTTCATTTTTACACATCTGGGTTCTTATTGGATATCTCTGGGGTGAGGATCCTGCCTAATAACACATATTTTCGTAATAAAAATTTATTGTAAATAATCAGATGATAGAAATAAATGAATAATACTGTTTGATTATGAACAGAATATCTACTTAAATATGAATATCGATCAAAAATAATGTTCAAGCAAATCATTTCAAATCGTCGGTTGTTTATAATCAACTTTCGTTAATCTTCGTTAATTTCCGTAACATGCTTACATTTGTTGACATTACGATACAGTTCAGATCAGAGATGGTTATTACGATAAATTCGAAAATTGTGTTATAGGCTTAATTTGATTTCGTTTAGACTGATCGTCATTCGTGGTTGAGAGGTCTAAGACACGCCAAATCATTTGGTGGCTTCTCCTATGTGGATAGGGGTCGCAGGTTCGTAATAAACATTTATAGTAAATAATTAGGCCGGTAGAAATAAATATATGATAATGTTTGATTATAAACAGAATATCTACTTAAATACAAGTATCGATCAAAAATAATGTTCAAACAAATAATTTTATATATATGTATATATATATCAGACACCGCCTGATGAGACATTGAAGTTTCAATGTCGAAACAAACGTATCTTTGTCGTGGATATATATAGAAAAATTATGTACATGTTCTAAAATATAATTTGCGCTTATAAGGCATTATCCTGCTTTCCATATATATATATATATATATATATATATATATATATATATATTTTCATCGGCAGACAGATCTGTTTCGCTGTATCATAGCTCATCAATACGGTTAGACATCCGATTGCTTTTTACCCAGGATTGAAACCCGACCGAATTGGGATCAGTCGGCGATTATCACGCAGTTTGACGTTATAGAACCGCATTACAAATTTATGAACTGCGTTTGCTGTTTGGTAAATTTTAACGTTGCTTAGCAAAGTTTTATGTCAACACAATATAAAATCGTCTTTGATGGTGGAAGTTTTTATGTTAATGTCCTTGTAACCTCTCTGAAGATGGCTCATGTTAGCCGAAAGCTTAGAACTAACTTTTTAAAAATTATCCAAATATTGGGAAATTTTTGTCTTAATTTCATCTGGAATTAAAGCCAAAATACGATGTTTAGAATGGCTCATGATTAAACATAATAGACTTTCATTTTTTAGAAAATTATCTGCTGCCTCGATACACTATATATATATATATATATATATATATATATATATATATATATTGAGTGATTGATTGATTGTTTAATACTTAGATTTTGTTCCTAATAGGGTTAGACCTATTAGGCCTAACCCTATTAGGACTAACAACTATTATGTATACCTATTATGTAGACTGTGCCAAGAAGAAAAATTAGAAATTATGACATACCCAAATAAAGACGAACTGTTAAATGAAAGAACAGAAATTATGACTAAATGCATCTACACTAAGAAATACCGATTAGGTTCATACAAACATGGATGAAAACGTCATAATTCGTTTGAATTTAAACAATGCGCAATCATAAATTCTCTGCCACGTGAACATTCAAATAAAACACCGTTACAAGAGCGTTCTTCAAAAGAAAAACGGTAAAAGGTAAAATCAGTTATTAAAACTCGCCTGAAAAATCCACTCATGTTGGAAACCAAGGTAGTGAAATAACTCGTTTATAAAAGAAATATATATATATTTTTTAACCATATCACCCCGAGCAAGGCGGTAACACCACTGAAGCGCAGGGGGCTACGTAGGAGTGAAAAGATTGGAAAAGAGAAATCCGGAAACCACATCCTAAGCAAGGAACAAGGGATGAGCCTCTTCACCTGTTCAATAGACGTGGGTGGAGTGTGAACCGGGCGATAGTTTAGTCTATCTGCTCCAATGAAAAAAAAAATGTAAAAACTATAACGACATTCCTTGTTTGGTTTACATTTTCCAAATTATACTATCACCAAGCAGTCGTAACAAATAAAATCTGAATATGAAGCGACACAATAATTAAATTAAACTAATTAATGTATCTTTTTTCTCTGCATAACCACCGCACCACAAGGCACATCTTTATGGGCTTTGGTACTGTTGATATTTTCCTTTATAATCATATCACCCCAAGAAAGGCGATAACGCCACTGATGCGCAGGGGGGCTACGTAAGGGTAAAAAGAATGGAAAAGAGAAAACCGGAAACCGCATCCTAAACAGGAAACAAGGGATGAACTTCTTCACCTGTTCAATTGATGAGAGTGGAGTGTAAACCGGGTGATAGTTTAGTCTATCTACTCCAATTGAAAAAAAAAGAAAAGAAAAGAGTGAAGAGATTGGAAAAGAGAAAACCGGAAACCGCATCCTAAACAGGAAACAAGGGATGAGCCTCTTCAACTATTCAATAGATGTGGGTGGAGTGTGAACCGGGCGATAGTTTAGTCTATCTGCTCCAATGAAAAAAAAAATGTTGTTGAATTGCTAAGTTTTAACTTAGTTAAAGTCCAGGCAATGAAATTTCTAAGAAAACAAAACCAATCCTTCAATTATGTATGAAAAGTTTTAAAATCAAGCAAAAATTAGGTAAAACGAACAAAAAAAAAAGGTAATGGCTCACCCAGAACAGAATTCAACAGTATCCAAGACATTTTAACTCCAAGCCGAAAACAAAACTACTGACCTTTGAAAAAAATATTTCGGCGCGGAATGCGAAATAGCCTTAAGAAAGTTATTAATGTGTTGCATCTCCCTCCATTTATGTGTTAAATATCAGGACAGATTGGGTTCTATAGCCTTGGTTGGTAACCAGTTTACTGCAGAATGCAATGGCAACCTGCAGCAGAAAAATCTTCTGCCAAGTTGAGCAGAGATAACTTTGTCAAAACGTGTACCATGTATGGCATTCAACTGACTATGTTTTTCGTTAATTTGTTCATCTAATCCTCATTAGATTTGTTCGTGATTTTTTCTGTTATACTGATTGCTAATAAAATATAACTGCATTTAGTCTTGTAGTTATTCATGAAAAGGCTTGGTTTTGGTTCAAGGCCTCCGTCATAGGGTGCACACTGAGAATAATCGTCAGAAATCTTGTAAACGGAAGCATTCTTCATTCCATCGACATAAATACCTTTTTCAATGTTTTTGGTCTCGACTCAATGGTAGCGAGAATCCTGTGTTCAACAACAGGCGATATCACCATGTTAGCTTTCTCGCTTAAATGTCGAATACATCTGTTTACTCTGCATTCTGGGATGAAACAGCGGGGTAGCCAGTCTAATTAGATCTTCTCTCTAAAAAATATCCATTTCTTCAGGAAGGCTAAAAGATATGTATTAATTTTTCATACATCAACAACCCGAGCATTTTGAAACCTAAATGTAGACGTCAACGAGTTTGTAATGTTTGAAGAAATGAAAAGAAGAATTCCTTTTTGTTGAAATTATTCGTATTTCGGTCTTTTTTGAAAACTGCGTCAATGCAATGAAATTAGTTACTAGAGACCCAATCCTTTTCGTTTTAAAGAAGAGGTTCGTACAGAGTAGGTATTTTTCATCTCCACGCTTATACAGATGTCTCCCAATATTAAACCGACCGAAGTGTATCTTTAAGAACTTATGGTTATATCATGCAATTTCAGCAGTAACGAGATGAAACCTAACTGCCAATCTAGTACTGCGCTTAAATTAGTAAAATCATAGTAACACCGAGATACCAGGTCAAAACCGATAACATTGCAGATTATTCTTTGAGGATCTCAGAAAATGTTCGATATATTGCCGAAGCGCAAGACCGGATATGGAAGCAATACCTAACGCAGGGACCGAACTGTAGACTCTAAAGTTGGAGAATAGATTCTGGCAAGAATAACCATCTTGCACGATATGTTGAACCATTCAATTTTATTCTCTAATTAAATCTTGACCTCTACGAGACTAGAATTAACTATCTTATTTTATCTCACCCTTTCTTGTGCTGATACAACTCACGGTAACTCTCTACCTTGACTGGTCCTTAGGCATTGCATTGGGTGAATATTAGTAAAATAATCAAAATGATTTTTTTTCTAATTGCAGACTGTGTTTGAGTGCATACTGGACGTTGAATCAAAAGATTATGAGAGAAAAGCATATTTGAATAATACCGTTGATTATAATTAAATATTGTCTTCGGTCAGGTACACAATTTTGCATAGAATATACGAGTAGATCTTTTTGGTTTTAGTTTTTTAATCACAGTTTGCAGCTGATCTTTAGTTAAAATATGTAACCTACCGGTTCTTTACTTCCAACCTGATTTCTGTGTGATTTTATTAATTTAAATCATTAATTAACGTGGTGGTAGAACGTGTTTGAAGACATCCTCGTCCACCCCACTCTCCTCAGTAATCTCTTCCCTCTCCTACTCTCTTCCTGACACCCCCTGCAACCTCTCACTCCTCATAACATTCCTCCTCGTCCACCCTACTCTCATCAGTAATATCTTCCCTCTCCTACTCTCTTCCTGACACCCCCTGCAACCTCTCACTTCACATAACATTCCTCCTATGCATCCCCTAGCACAACAGTGGCAGTAAAATGCCTTGCTTGGGGCGACATGATTATATAAAAAAAATACTGGGCAAAGTCTCCAAATTATGTTTCTTTCTCTTATTAAATAAAATCGATTATCTTTAATTACGGAATTGCGTAATTCACTTGATAAGGTTTATCAAAAATTTGCAGGTTATTTAAAACCAGAAATACAATTTTGAGATTGTAAGAATTTTAGGAGGTAATGTTAGTTTAGTGATACAAATTTTACTAATTAACCCATAGCTGGGGTGTGATAAGATGAAGTGATACATTTCCTAACGGTGTTTGCGTATAAGTGAATATAACCAACCCAACGGGAATTGGATCGCGGCTTTTCAATTAACAATTCAGAGTAATTACCTATTACACCACCTTTACATCCAAGCTTACAGAAGCTGATATTCACCCAACTAGATCTTGACGAGGCTTGATGTTGCTCAACTTCCGTGATCGTACAGGAAACTGTGTTTCAACGCATTGTGGCAGTAAGCTTTTAAAGGTGAAACAGCCACTTCACCGTCGACGGGATGTAGCTTCCCTTTGTCTGTTCTATAAATACTTTCATGGCTTCTGCGCCAACGAACTTAAGTCGCAGGTGTTTACTCGTGCAACCAGATTGGCAACTGGGTCTCACCCATTCATTCACAGTTAGATCAACCAAATGCAGACGAAAATTCTATTCCTTCAGCTTCTTTTCTCGCACTTCCCCCCTGTGGAACTCGGTTCTATATTCTTGCTTTCTTGACGGCTACAACCTCCAGGAATTTAAATGCAATGTCAATACTCATCTCTTAACCACTTGACTCTAGTTCTTTCTTCACCACCTTGTATATCCTTTCCTTTCTCTCTACCTTTGCAGCTGTCATCACATCTGTATTCCCATCCTTCTTTTGATCCTTTCTAACTGGTTCGTCTTTCTCATCACTATCTTGTACCTAACCTTTTTACTCTTATGTAGCCCCCTGCACATCAGTGACATTACCGCCTTGCTCGGGGTTATACGATTAAAAAAAATTACTTCAGTCAATAAAAAGATTCTCAAAGAATAGAGAGGATAGTGACTTTCATCTTTTCAAAACAACTTTCCAAGAATGATTCAATTCATGATGATGTTCATGTCTCCTGACAGAAATTAAAACTGAACCGTTAAGGTCTCATTCTAATATAAAATGGAGTATCCCTTGCGTGATTAACTAGAAAAAAAAATTTAAAAACTTGAAAAAAAAATCTCATTTGTTTTTTAATTTATGATCCTTTCAGTTTATTTCTGTTGCCCGACATCACAGCGCCACCTACGGGTAAATAAGCAAGCAGCTTGTATGGAAAGAAAGCTCACTGCGGGATATGTATTTTCCTGAAACCAAACTCCTTTCAGAAAAAATAATTTACCTGTATGTTCTTATAAAATCACTAAAACGAAGTGGTTGACTGGAAGTGACAGAGAATGAGAAAACTTTCGTGAGAAGAAAGGATAATAAAAGAATAGATGTGGATGTGCGTTGTTGTGCATTGGATATCGGCTCGGAACGAAAACTCATTGCATTCACTTACCTTTTCCAAAAGTATTAATCAGATGTGTTTTCCCCCAGCTATGGGTTAAATAGCAAAACAGATTAAGTCATATAGATTTATTTTTCAACAAGTCTATTGCTGAAAGTAATGGCAACCTACTGCAGGAAAACCTGCCCAGTCAGCGTGTATAAGATATAGCATTTAACTGACTGATCGACGTTGCATTTAGATTTGCTAATATTGTCGGTAGGATGTGCGTCGTTGTGCATTGGATATCGGCTCGGAACGGGAAATCGAGGATCCGAGTTCAAATTCTAGCTGAATTCCTTGCATTCATTTCCGTGCAAATACCCTTGGGAAAGGTATTAATCCGTCTCTTCCCTCGTTATGGGTTAAATAACAGAACAGATTTGGTTTATAGCCTTGGCTTGCAACCAGTCTACCGCAGAAAGTAATGGCAACCTACTGCAGGATAATCTTCTGCTCAGTTAGTCATGTCTCTTTCGAGACATGATCGCCCAAGCGTGTATCACGTATGGCGCTTAATTGACTGACTGAGTGAATATGGTCGGCGGTATGGAGAAATAGTGTTCCACAGACAATAAGTGTATTTTTTGTGTTTTGTTATATTTTTTATGGCTTACCAGCCAGTTTTAGATTATTTAAAGCTAGAAAATATTTGTAGGTTGTACGATTTTCTTGAAGATGATAATTATTTACTGATAAAATTCGACGAAGTAACTCTTACATCGGGAAGGAATTGAAAGTTTTCTTACCATTTCAAAGGGTGTTTACGCGTAAGGGAATTCAATGAACCCGACTAGAATCGGAACTTAGCTGTTTGACGTCTAACAACCGTTTTCCATCACGCGCATATTCAAGTTTACAGCATCTGATTTTCTCAAGCGCCCCCTTCTCTGTCTAGATACAGGCGAGAATCCCCGACACTTAACTTTGATAATCCTACGAGAACCGATGATCCATCATGACATGGACTTATTCTCAAGCTAGTTCAGCTGTAAACCGATGCCGAGATATTCTTCTTCGATTATGTTCCGTATCATTTCAGGACGTAGGTGATCATAGCCCTCCACCTTTTCCTGTTACTTGTTCTTAATATACACTACCAGCCATAATTATTAGGCTACCCAAGTTTTTTAAAGAAAATGATATATTTCATAATATTTTAGTATTTATTGCCATGTAAATAATTTTAAATGAAAATAGCATAGTTCTTATGTTAATACTGCACAATAACATGTGCATCAAATGAACTGTTCTGGTGTCCAGTTTTTGTGCTCTTTTCCCCATGCTAGTCTCTTCTTCATTATATTCCTCTCTTATCCATATAAACTACTCTTTAACATAACCACATAACTCTAGATTCTCCCGGGCTTTATACAGGGTGAACTTTACTGTGGAAAAATGCGTATAGACAGAGAAAGCATTATACTTACAAATGCATACATATAGACACACACACACGCGCATACACAAGTAAATATATGCACATATCTACACTACTGTCCATAATTATTTGGCCACCCCAGTTTTTTTTTAATTATGTATTTTATACTATTTTTAGTATTCATTGCTATGTGGATAATTCTAAATGAAAATAGAATAGTTCTTTTGTAAATACTGCACAATAACACGTGCATCAAATGAACTGTTCCTGTGTCCATTTTTTGTGTTCTCTTCCTTATGCTAGTCTCTTCTTATTGGCTGACCGAAGCAAAGACTTCCTGGCTGCCTTGTAAAATTTTGCAAAATAATAAAAAAAAAGAATCATTCTGTTTTCATTCATAATTATCCACTTAGCAATAACTACTAAAAATAGTATGAAATACATAATTCTAAAAAAACTGTGGTTAATATTTATGGCCAGTAGCGTATGTTATCCTGTTATTTCTCTCAAACCCTTCTGGCCATCCATTTGTCCAAGCCCATCAAAAATGTCACGCGCTGTTTACCTCTGTCTTTCTCTCCGTCTATCCGAACCAGCATTGTTTTTGTCCTATCTCTGGCCTGATTCTACTGCTATCCACTCTAGTCATCAAAATCCGGATCATGAGTGTTGTTTAGTGGCTCATTAAGCTGATTGTTCGGTCGAAATCACATTCCTTCGCACCTGACTTCTTATGCAGTGCTATGAAACTTGATCAGCTTAGGTCCTCCGGTATCTCACCAATGTTGTAGATTTTATTTCTTATTTCTGTAATCTCATCTAAGGCTGTGTGCATCTCTATTACAATACCGTCTTGTCCCACTGCCTTTTCGAGTCAGTTAATTGCCATACATGGAAAGAGACATGACTGACTGTGCAGAAGATAATCCCGCAGTAGGTTGTCATTGTTTTCTGCGGTAGACTGGTTGCCAGCCAAGGTTATAGAACCCAATCTTTCTTATTATTTAGTCCATAATTGGAGAGAAGATACTGAAGTCGAGGTGCCAGGTCAGCACCGAATGTGAATGATTCTAATTGCCGATAATCCTATTGATGTCAGTAAACAACTTTCCCAGAAAGTTAGGTTCTCAACGATGAAATAAATGTCTTCAAAATTATTCCTAAGTTTTCTGTATTTTTTCTATTCTCTTTGTTTACTTCAAGTTTATTACGAAAAGTCACGACTTTTGTGAAGTTGGAGCGGTTTTATTTCATACCTCCTGGTGCACGTTTATTCTACAGACAATATTTAGTAGACTCATGTGAGTCAGCATAAAAAATAAGGATAAAATGATGTATTTTAAATCATTAATGAACATTAACAATGGAGGGATATTATGTGTACTCAGTTGAAAAGAAAAAACAATAATTAAAATCGTAACTATTAAGAATTAAGAATTGTGCGTGTCTGATACACGTGTGTGTGTAAAATATCAGCCGTCGAACGACCCGGGAAAAGAACGTTCCCCAACGGAAATACCATCAAATACGAACTGATGCATCTTAGAGCAAATGGAAAAATGATAGAAAGGAAAGAAATGTTTTTTTAGTTTATTTCTGTGTGGAACTTTGTGGTAAGGTTTTGAGTTTGAGTTTTGTTTAACGGCATATAACCTGTGTGGATTATTTAATGCCAAAAAGGTGTGGTTTTAAGGTATTTTTTTAATGATCGGTTATAGTGTGAAGGTTGATTTACTAAGATTGTAATAAAGAAATTTTATTTTAGAAAACTGAAGATGTTTTCTAGTTTTATATTAAAAATGTTTGCTGGTTATTTTTTTTTCAAAAACGTATTATGGACACATTTTCCTTCAAAAATGTATTGTTAATATTTTTCCTTCAAAATCTATATATCTATATATTTCAATAAAAAGTATATTTATATTTTCATAGTATTTTGACCACAGTTTGGGGATAAACTATTTGCCCAAAGCTGGGACCCTAACAGGTCCTACTACCCCGGGTCAGGATGGACCTGGAAACAACAGCAATTAAGCGGTGGTTCCATGCTCCTCACAACCTCCCAATCAGGAGTCTTGCTGCCGGATGCAGTTTACCGTTATACCCATGACCATTGTGGTGAGGTACTGTTACTATTAAATTTACTATATTTAGTTATAAGTTATATTAACATTACTGTATACCATTAATATACAATACAATTAAATTTAAAGTATGCGATATATACCAACGGTCTCTCAGATCAGTGTTTAAAATGACATCAAGTTAATAAATTCGTTACATTTTAAAGATGCTAATCCTTTATCAAAATTTAAAATCTAGCGCTACAGAATCGCAAACAATGAACTTTAACAAATAACAAACTCATTCATCATCATCAGTAGCAATAAAAATGGGTACCACATATAACGCGGGGCAAAAATAATCATATAATCCAAGATGGGTCTTGAGCATGGCGGTAAACTGCATCCACCAGCAAGGCCTCTGATTTCGAGGTTGCAAAAACATGGTGCGACTTCTTGATTGCTGTTGTTCCCAGGTCCACCCTCAGTCGGGATGGTAGCACCTGTTGGCGTCTCAGCTATGGGCAAAAGGTTAGCCTTCTAAGCAAGGATCAAAGCAGTATGACAGTGTAAAAACAGACGTTTATGAAATATATACATTAACATTTTTAGGGGAAAATATTACCAACGAAACTTTTTTGAATGAAAAATATTACCAAGAAAACATTTTTGAAGTAAAAATATTACAAACAAAGAGTTTTTGAAGCAAAAATGTTGCCAACAAAATTACGTTTTTGAAGGAAAAATATTAGCAAAAAGAATACGTTTTTTTTTTTTTTTTTTTTTTTAATCATATCACCCCGAGCAAGGCGGTAACGCCACTGATGCGCAGGGGGCTACGTAAGGGTAAAAAGAATGGAAAAGAGAAAGCCGGAAACCACATCCTAAACAGGAAACAAGGGATGAGCCTCTTCACCTGTTCAATAGATGTGGTTGGAGTGTGAACCGGGCGATAGTTTAGTCTATCTACTCCAATTGAAAAAAAAGAATAATAAAGGAAAAGAGTGAAAAGATTGGAAAAGAAAACCGGAAACCGGATCCTAAACAGGAAACAAGGGATGAGCCTCTTCACCTGTTCAATAGATGTGGGTGGAGTGTGAACCGGGCGATAGTTTAGTCTATCTACTCCAATTGAAAAAAAAATAAATAATAAAGGAAAAGAGTGAAAAGATTGGAAAAGAGAAAACCGGAAACCGCATCCTAAACAGGAAACAAGGGATGAGCCTCTTCACCTGTTCAATAGATGTGGGTGGAGTGTGAACCGGGCGATAGTTTAGTCTATCTACTCCAATTGAAAAAAAAGGATAATAAAGGAAAAGAGTGAAAAGATTGGAAAAGAGAAAACCTGGAAACTGCATCCTAAACAGGAAACAAGGGATGAGCCTCTTCACCTGTTCAATAGATGTAGGTGGAGGTGTGAACCGGGCGATAGTTTAGTCTATCTACTCCAATTGAAAAAAAAAGAAGGAAAAATGTTACCAACAAGAATACGTTTTTGAAGGAAAAATCTTAACAACAGAAATACGTTTTTGAAGGAAAAATGTTACCAACAAGAATACAGTTTTGAAGGAAAAATGTTAGTAAAATAAAATACGTTTTTGAAGGAAAAATGTTAGCAACAAAATACGTTTTTGAAGGAAAACTGTTAGCAACAAAATACGTTTTTGAAGGAGAAACCTTAGCAACAAAAATACGCTTTTGAAAGAATAATGTTAGCAACAAAAATACGTTTTTGAAGGAACTAATACTTCGGCATAAAATGACCCCAAAGAGTCGACATGACATAAAACAAATCAAACTAAACCAAATAATCAAGATGTCAATATTAAAAACTAACTTAAATAAAAAGTTATGATGGCAGCTCCCATTAGAATTAGGAAGAGTGATAGCTGTATACCATAGCAGCTTTCTATAAAAAAATCTATTCCAAGCGAAATCTTTTAGAGTAACACTAACTGTTCGGACAATAAATGCCAATTTCTGCATATAAACCTCTAGTCACGCCAAGCGTTACAATATTTGTGCTGAACTAAGCGTAAAGTGATCGCAGCTCAAATCAACTTGTTTTTGAAAAAAGGTTGCCTATTGCTCTTAAATTCGTTTTAAACCATTTGGTATCACCCTCCTTCTGAGATTTCCTATACCCAATCCCTCTATGTAACCCCCTGCGCTATAGTGGCAGTGGAATGCCTTGCTTGGGGTGACACGATTAAAAAAAACATTTCCTTGGGTGAATTGTATACAACATGTCATCACTACCCAGTAAGATTAATCGTGGGACCTGCTTGATTCTGATGTCCAAATTATATAGTTTATATATAGACTGCTTAGTCTGCTTGCTTATGTAAACTCATCTTAAACTCAGTACTAGGTACCCCCACTCATTTTCGATATCTAAGTTTTAAATTGAATTTTTAAAAATAAAAAAATGTTTCTTTGAAACTTTTATTTTAGTTTGAATTGAAAGATAAATGATTAAATTTACTATTTACAGTAAGCAGAATACTTAGTGTATTTCAAACAGAAATTGTATTTATTATGATATATATTTCAATTCTTTTTTATCGTTCAATTTTTAGGTTATTTTTAAGCTATCGACACAATTGTAAACAAAAGTTAATTTTCGGTTTTAAATATACATCTGTGAGAAATTATTTTTCGAAAATTAGGAAATGTGAAGTTAAATTAATCTGATTTACGCAAATATTACTTATTTATGGCATGAACTTTAAAATATAACTATTTCTTAATCAGAGTTGTACTTTTTGACCTGTCCGCCATATATCAAATGTGTTGACAGGTTGTCAGGTTAGAGATAAGATAAAGGTACGACGATCACAAATGACACAGTTATATAAATTTTTTTGTAAGGGGAGGAAACTCAGAAAAACATGACCTTTTAATTTGCACATGGAAATTACCATAAAAAAGAAAAACTTTAAATACACAAAAAAAAAAGAAAATTAAAAATTATTTTAAAAAGAGGGAGGCAAAACGATTTGTATTAAACTTTTTAATTTTCGATTAATAAATATAATCTTTGCTTAACTAGTTTTTAAACTAACCCCCCCAAAATTGTGAAGTGTTTTAAAAATATTTTTGAAATTTATAAGTTATTATAATTTTAAAAAATGAAAACAATTCTTTTAAAATTTCATTAGTCATTGAAAAAAACATTTTTCTTCAGACTATATTATCCTCCATTTTTATTATTTATTCAAGCAAATAAAAGCTTATCAAATGAAATAATGTCATAGTTATATTGCATTTTTTATTTTACTATTGGGAGCAGATTCTCAGAAACAGAGGCAAAATTTAAAAAAAAAATAGATGATTTACATTTCCCAATGAGTCCCGAGTTTAACTAATAAAACCATTTATCGCAATAAAATTTAATTTCTTAAAATTTCATGAATTTACGTAAAGGGGGTGGTAACTGAGTAAAAATAGTTTTACTAATGTTTTTAAAAAATAATAATTTCAAAAATTATTTCATTTATTTGAGAACAATCCTGAAAGTTCAATTAAAATCCGACAATTATTAGATTTTTGCAAGAATTTTCAAATTAATGTGTTTGTCACAGGAAAAAAAACTGAGTTATGTAACATTACGTTTTCCATTGTGAACTTTCGTAAAGCTTTGCTAACCGGCTAACTCAAATCAAAACAAGATTTTTTATCAAAATTTTGAACGTGTTAGGAGGAATAAATTAAAAATTAAAAAAATAATAAAAATACTTTGATCTCTAAAAATAACAAACATTTAGTTGAAACAATTTCGTTTTTAATAAGTTTATGGCCTTTTTATTCATACTATTCTGTTTATTTAGCAAACTTAGTGGAGGTACCTAATTTAATGTTTAATTAATTTAATACTTAGGACTCCATTTCTAATGACATCTAGTTCTCAACTTGGTATCTATGCTGATGCCACAACCCTTTGCTCCTGTCTCGGTAGTAAAGCTGAGCAGATCGATAAGGCTGAAGCGTCAATTTTACTTAATAATGAACTAGTGTCTGTTGGTAATGGGACAATGAAATGGCTTGTTAATTTTATTGCCTACAAAACGAAAGTTCTCTCGATGAAAGACCACTGCCTGTTGATATAAACCTCTATGAGAATGAATTGGTGTGCTTACTCGGGCAGACCTTCTCGGCTGATATGAAGTGGAAATACGATATTGTATCCATTGCTAGGTATGCTGCTAAGAAAACTGGTTCACATGTACCACTTATGCCCCGCTGCATATTTAGTGATTCTTAATAAAATAAAATAAAAAATCGGCAATATTATTGGTCTTGACCTGATTTCGATTACTTTGCCAACACCGTAGTATAGCTTCCCTGTACCTTTTCTATAAATATTTTATGGTAATTGTTCGGAGTATGTGTGTTGTGGTGCAGTGAATATCGACTCGGAACGACAAATCGGGTGCCGAGTTCGAATTCTAGCTGAATTCATCACATTCACTTACGCACAAATACCCTTGGGAAAGGTATTAATCCGTTTCTTCCCCCTAGTTATGGGTTAAATAATAAGACAGCTTGGCTTCTATAGCCTTAGCAACCTACTGCGGGATAATCTTCTGACGAGTCAGTCATGTCTCGAAAGAGCGTGTATCACGTGTGACACTTAACTGACTGACTGTTCGAATGAACTCTTCGGTATGGTACCTAGAATTCATGTATGTTAGTAAATTAGAGAACAATTCTCATAAATTCACTGTTTAATTGACAAGATGCAATAGTAACTTTTATGATAAACTATTTTTTCTCGAATTTTGCTCTAGTGGAACTCAATTCCGACTCAATGTTTTCCAGTCTAACTTAGTCCTCAAATGTTGAGATGAAATGTCAATCGTTAGCTACAGTCTTCTTGATAACGCTTCTATTGATCTGGCTCCTTGTGTGTGTGTGTGTGTTTTTTTAATCGTATCACCCCGAGCAAGGCGGTAACGCCACTGATGTGCAGGGGGCTACGTAATAGTGAAAAGATTGGAAAAGAGAAAGCCGGAAACCACATCCTAAACAGGGAACAAGGGTTGAGCTTCTTAACCTGTTCAATAGACATGGGTGGAGTGCGAACCGGGCGATAGATAGATCTATCTACTCCAATTGAAAAAAATACAAAGTGAGAAGACTGGAAAAGAGAAAACCGGAAACCACATCCTAAACAGGGGACAAGGGATGAGCCTCTTAACCTGTTCAATCGACGTGGGTGGCGTCTGAACCTTTTATTTTCATTATCTTTTTCCTTCTCTTTTAATATCGACCTCCTGTTCTCTCTTCTTTTTTCCGTTTTCTTTTTCTTCTTCTATTCTTGTTCTTCTTAATCTATTTTTTAATTCCGTAGATATCGGATTGGGACGAGAAATCGAGGAGCCGATTTCGAATTCTAGTTGAAATCCTTTGGCTTCCGCCAAGGCTATAGAACCCAATCAGTTCTATTATTTGACCCATAACTGGATGGAAGAGGCGGATTAATAGCTTTTCTAAGGGTATTTGTGCATAAGTGAATGCAAGGAATTCAACTGGAATTCTAACTCGGCTTCAATATAGTAGCTTACTTAAATTCATGTAGTCAGAGCACCTGGAAAAAAAGCTTGTCAGAGTATTTGCCATGAAAATATTTGTAGAAATATCAGATGCGCGTTGTGGCGCAGTGGATATCGGCTCGGAACGAGAAATAGGGTAGCCGAGTTCGAATTCCAGCTGAATACATTGCTTTCACTTACGCGCAAATACCCTTGGGAAAGGTATTAATCCATCTATTCCTTCCAGTTATGGGTTAAATAACAGGACAGATTGGGTTCTACAGCCTTGGTCGGCAACCAGTCTACCGCAGAAAGCAATGGCAACCTACTGCAGGATAATCTTCTGCCCAGTCAGTCATGTCTCTTTCGAGACATGATCGCCCAAGCGTGTACCACGTATGGCACTAAACTGACTGACTGATGTTAAGGTGGTAGGTAATTGTACCAAATGTAATTGGAATTTAAATTTGGAAAATACATTTGGTAAAAGAAAAGGTAACTCATTTACAACATACACTTAGATGTGCGTTGTGGTGCAGTGGTTATTGGCTCGGATCGAGAAATCAGAAAACTGAGTTCCAATTCCAGTCGAATTCATTGCATTTACTTACGTGGAAATACCCTTGAGAAATATATTAATCTGTTTCATCTTGCTCTAGCTATAGGTTAACAAGCAGGGCAGATTGGGTTATATAGGCTTGGTTGACAACCAGTTTACCGCAGAAAGTAATGGTAACTTATTACGGGAAAATCTTTAGCCATGTAAGCCATGTCTCTTTCAAGACATGATCGCTCTAGCGTGTATCACGTATGGCAATTAACTGATTGACACTAAGAAAATTAAACAGGAATTTATTTTCATGATAAGGAAGAGGTTTATAGAAAATCTCCTCTTTTATACGCTGGACACAATATCTCAATTGATCGCCATTGCTCCAAGCCAACATTATATATTGACGTAGTTTTTTAATTATTCAGTGCGAATCGAACTGACTACAGTTTGTAAAAGTAACTTGTTGAACTTTGTTTGACGCCCAATCGCCCAAACTCGGTTATTTACACAACAAAGGCGCATCGATCGAACATCTGCTTTTGTAGACTTGGAAATCGTGTGGAAAAGCGTTATTGGGTTTAGCTTTGAAAGGAGAACTAAGTAGCGAAGGAGAGAGTGTCACGATTGTTGGCGGGGAGAGACGACTAGTAAGACCCAACGTAACCGGGTTGTTCGCCCACCGACGTTAAGAAAAACACGTTGAGATAATTTGCAACGTTCTCGAGAAGAGCGTCAACTTGCACGCGTATCGCTTTGTAATGGGAAATTGGTTTCAGCTCGACACTCCACCGTAACACTTCTAGTCTCTGACTAACAACACAGTTCCTTGACACGTACAAAAGAAGGAAAAAAGTGGCTACAAACTTCATGGCCCTTGTTTCTGATTGACCAACACTCATTTATCTGGAAACGAAATATATATATATATATATATATATATATATATATATATATATACTGCGCTAAGTATTCTAAGTGTAACACTTATCAGCTTCGAACGTGAAATTTAAAACTAGTGTAGCTGAATTCAAATTTTTGTCAAGTCAGTTGCATTCTTCTTCTTCTATGTGCTTTGTTCCTTCAGGACGTAGGCGATCATGGCCTTCCACTTTTCCCTATCCCTGGTGGCTCTGAGCACGCCTTTTTCTGTTTCACCATGCAATCCTCGTTCCGTCATCCTGATTAGGTCCTTCAAATATGTCATCCGTTGCTTTCCCTTGTCTCTTTTTCCCTCTATCTGGCCTGTTAGTATCAGATTCTACAAGCCTTCCTTCCTCATTGCATGTTCCAGGAACTTCAGCTGTCTTTTCCTGATGCTCAGTATTAATTTTCTTTTTGTTTCCATCATTTCCAAGACCTCATCATGGCTCACATGCTCGATCCATGATATTCGCAACATCCTTCTGTAGAACCACATTTCAGTTGCTTCAAGTTTTTTCTTCATCTTTGATGGTATTGTCCAGCATTCACTGCCATATTGAAGGCCAAACAGCACGTAGCAATCCAGTACTCTCTTCCTAGTTTCTAGCGAAATTGTCCTGTTTCTTAATATTTTCTCAACTTCTGGAATTATTCCTTCGCCATGCCAATTCGCCTTTCGGATCTCTGCGTCGCACTTTCCGTCTTCTGTTATAACGCTTCCCAGGTCTTTAAATTTTTGTACCTGTTTGATTCTGGTATCCTCAACCTGTATTTGGCATTTTGGGCTGCCCTTTTTACTGAATTTAATTATTCACTTTAATTCCACGAATATAGGTTGCATTGCATCGGATACTAGAACTGTCGAGCCTTGGCTGGTAACCAGACTAAGACAAAAAACTCTGAAATCAAAACCACAGGGAAGGTAATGGGAAACCATTGTTCTAGTTTTCCAGGCAGGATAATTTCTTGGTAATAAAGAAAACGATTCTGTGGAGAGCCATGTTCAGAAGAGGCATAAAAAACAAAACGACAACAAAGACTTTAATATTTCAACGCTGTACAATCACCTCAAAGAAGCAACCAACATATTGTTCTACAGAAGGATAATGAGGATACCACGGATAGAACATGTGAGCAATGATGAGGTTTTGAAGGATAGAAACGAAAATGAAACTAATACTTAACATCAAGAAAAGACAGTTAAAGTTTCTGGCGCATGTATTGAGGAAAGAAGGATTCACAGGTGATGTAGATGGAAAGAGAGACACGAGAAAACAATGCGTAACATACATGATTGGCTTGATCAAATATATGGCATAGCGGGGTTCGTGTGGTCTAATAGAAGAAAGTGTGCAATATGGATAGGGAGATGTGGGAGGCCATGATCGACTACGTACTGAAAGGACACGGCACATAAAAGAAGAACATATATTTGGACAAATAGTTTCGATATCTGATGAAAATCATACCATGTCGGTTTTGTATTATAAGTTTTTACAATAAACTTCATAATAATTAAATTCAGGACTTATTGATTATTATTGTATCTCTTTAACTAACACAAGCTGTTACGCTTTGCCAGTACCTCATAAATAATGGATTCTCTCGTTTTGATCGCATGGAAAGACAGAAACTACATACGAAATAAGCTACTTGGTTACAGTGAGAAAATGAATGAAAAAAATGATAAAAACATAAAAGTTTCTAATGACTGTTTCAGAGAAAAAGAAAAACGATTTCTCTTTCAAATTATTTCATACTTAAAATAATGACAAGCATTTTTATTTATGAGTGTTAATTTAATATAGTTTGAAATTGTTTAGCGCAAATGTATAAAAATGAGATATTTTATCTACGTATAATTCGCCATGAGCTTATTCAGTTATTAACTTAAGAATTAAGATTGATCAGAATATTAAAACAGGAAAGCCGTGAGATTTTCGCGGGTCTTTTCATTTGATAATAATTTATTTTGGGAAGTCAGGTTATATTTCGTTAAATATATATATATTACAGAAAATTACAGAGATTAACGACATGGAATACCAACCGACATACATAATTCATTTATTTGTTACCTATAGACTCCGAAACGGCTGAACCGATTTTCTTGAAGATTTACACAGTGATGCTATATGCGTCTGTGAGTGTTCTCAGCTAGGTTTTGTGTCGAGGTACACCCGATAAATATCTAAAATCGATAATCGAAAAAATCAGCTTATAGAAGGAGTGGTTCGATTTTAATCAAATTTGATACACTCGTAGACAAAGACATAAGAAAGGCTATTCAGAAATTTCAAGGTTGAAGTTCTTACAATAGTGCAAAAAATCGGTAATATATATATATATATATATATATATATATATATATATATAAGGCAAGATGTTTGTGCGTGTGTGTCTGTTTATCTGCCTGTATGTCTGTATTTTTTTAATCCCTCTTATTTCAGTTTTTGCTTCGGGTTTGGCTCTAAGTAGGTATAATTGTAGTTCTTAGTCTCAGCCATGATACCATTTACTCAGAGGACTTATTTAGCCTTCAAAATTCAGTTTACGACGAAAAAAACTTATTTGATATCGATACCAGGAAATGAAAATTTGACTTATATCCATTCATTTTTCTTTCAGTCTACAGTTTCGCTTTAACTGGAAACAACTATTGCTTTTTAGTCTTTTGTGACAACGTCCAAAGAGTCTGAGCACCAGGACCATGGATTAGTTTTAAAGCTTTCATTACACCCGAACAACTCCCTGCTATACTGCTAGTTATTAAATATTTATAAATTCATTTGTGCACATATTATTGTGCAATATTAACAAAATAACCATTCTATTTTCATTTACAGTTATTCACTTGGCAATAAATACTAAAAATAGTATGAAATACATCATTTTTAAAAACACTTGGGTGTCCTAATAATTATCGCCGGTAGTGTATATATGTATATAAAGCTGAATGCCTTATGCTCATCCCTGAGAGCAATGGTCTCTTGTCTAATGCAAATCATAAGAAATTTACTTTATGAAAGTATTTTTAATTTTATTATCTATAATTCTTATGTTCGTGTAAAAGGAACTTTAAATAGATTATTATTGAATTGGTATACAATATATTTTTACAAAATTATCTCAATAAAAGTCTCAAGGGCCACACATGGAAGATGGTTACTGAATGTAATTTGAGAAATCAAATCAATCGGATGTACGAAAAAGTGATCATTAATAAAATAATGAGGACATATAGTCCATTAAAAATAAGAGGTTAAGCTTTTAATATTCAAGAAAGCATCCGCGCGGGAGTTTGTATACATGCGTCTGTTTTTGTGTCATAGTTTTTAAAAGTTTGTCTGGTTTAACGCTCCATATTTACAAATTGCACAACTGTATCATACAACGATATCATGCGATAGCCATATTGGCATCAAAGTAAAGGGAATCATGCCTATATTCTTTTTCTTCTCTGTGTCGTATCCCTTCAAGACGTAAGTGACAATGATCTTTTACATCACTTGTCCCTCTTAATACCTCTTCTCATGTTATCTTGCTCAATACCCGCTACACAGTCTACCTGCTCAAGTCTGTCATGTCATTGGTTGCTTTACTTTGCCTTCCTTCCCCTCTAACCGTCCCTTGAGCATTACACACACATAAATATACGGAAAAAATATATTTATGTGTTGATGCATATTTGGGTATCAATATTTAATTTAAACATGTTTCGTTAAAAGCGACCGACTAGGAGAATTTTATTATATTTTATTTAATTTTTCCATTATTCTTTTTTTTTTTTTAATTATTTCACGCCAAGCAAGGCGGTAGCGCCACTGATGTGAAGGGGGCTACATAAGAGATTTAAAGTTTTACGCAGGAAAAGAGTGAAAAAGACGGACCAGCTACAGGGGGGTGAAAGAGAAAGGGGAAGAGAAGGATATAAACACAGGAGTAATGACATTTACGAAGGTAGAGAGAAAAGAAGAGAACACGATACATGAGTTGATGAGAAAAGAGCTAGAGTTAAGTGGATAAAAGATGGGAATTGACTTTGCATTTAAATTCTTGGAGGTTATAGCCGTCAGGAAAGCAAGTATATGAAAGGGAGTTCCACAGGCGGGAAGCGCAAGAAAAGAAGCTAATGGAGTAGCCCGGTTCACACTCCACCCACGTCTATTGAACAGGGTAAGAGGCTCATCCCTTGTTTCCTGTTTAGGATGCGGTTTCCAGTTTTCTCTTTTCCAATCTTCTCACTTTGTTTTTCTTTTTCAATTGGTGTAGATAGATTTATCTATCGCCCGGTTTACACTCCACCCACGTCTATTGAACAGCTTAAGAGGCTCATCCCTTGTTCCCTGTTTAGGATGTGGTTTCCGGATTTCTCTTTTCCAATCTTCTCACTTTGTTTTTCTTTTTCAATTGGAGTAGATAGATTTATCTATCGCCCGGTTCACACTCCACACACGTCTATTGAACAGGTTAAGAGGCTCATCCCTTGTTCCCTGTTTAGGATGTGGTTTCCGGTTTTCTCTTTTCCAATCTACTCATTTTGTTTTTCTTTTTCAATTGGAGTAGATAGATTTATCTATCGCCCGGTTCACACTCCACACACGTCTATTGAACAGGTTAAGAGGCTCATCCCTTGTTCCCTGTTTAGGATGTGGTTTCCAACTTTCTCTTTTTCAATCTTTTCACTATTACGTAGCCCCCTGCACATCAGTGGCGTTACCACCTTGTTCGGGGTAATACGATTAAAAAAAAAAAAAAAGAATTGTCGCCAGCATTTGGTTTATCTAACTGTAAAAGAGTGGGAGCTTGATGCCAGTTTGGTTGTCGGAGTAAATTCTCGTGGTGGGGACACCAATGACCTAAGTTCTTCAAAGCAGAAACCATGAAAATATTTGTAGAAGAGACAGAGGGAAGCCATATCCTGCCAATGTGAATGTGGCTGGAATGTCTTTTGGAGCCTGTCGAGAACACTGAGACGAACAGCAGGGGCGCCTGACCAGATATGACAACAGTATTCCATGCACGGTCGAATGGTTGATTTGTATATTTGAAAGATGGATTCAGACGGAAAAAAAACTTCCTGAATTTTTTTTCTTTTGTTTTGCTTTTTTTTTATACATAAGAAGTGTAAAAATGTTCCATAACTGTCGACATTCCAAGCTCTTTTAGCTACTTCACTGGCATTTTCAGGGATGTTATTTTTTCGATGAATGGAACAATTTTACATTCAACCTCTCCAGCAAGAAAAAAAAAACTAGTAAAAATAGTGGAAAAATTAAATAAAAAATAAATAAAATCCTCCTTGTGGATTGTTTTTAATAAAACATGTTTAAATATTTATGTGCATGTATGATGTGTATGTATTAGTGTGTGTGTGTGTGTGTGTGTGTGTGTGTGTGTGTGTGTGTGTGTGTGTGTGTGTGTGTGTGTGTGTAGGTATAAAAGCTATAAATAATTCGTTAAAATAAGCTTAAAATATATGTGTCTGTTTCTTGTCGTGTGTGTTGTGTAAAATATGAACGGAAAAACCGGAAAATCCAAACTGAAACAGAGAAAGAAATGTGAAAAGCAAAAAGAAATGTGAATGTGAAGAATTCGGAAGAAGTATGAAGAAAGAAGAAAGAAATGCAAATAAAATCAATTAATAAGAAATAAGAATGTAATAGATGAAACATATATCAATTTGAAGGAATAAAATTAAGAAAAAACTGAAAAGATGAAAACGATTACGGATATAAAAGAAAGAAAGAGAATTAAGTCTGGTCATGTAGAAAAATAGATAAACCCGAAAAAAAAATAAAAATAAAAAAGCCATAGCAAAAAACAGTGGGAGAGGAAAAAATCTAACAATACAAAGTGAGAGAAGAATGAAAGAAAGAAAAAAAAGAGCAATGTTTAAGTAGATAAGAAAAAGAAGAATGCAAGAATGATTTAATTAGAGAAAAAGTCAGAGCAGAAAAAAGAGAGAAAGACTTAACTAATAAAGCTGAAAAACTTAAACTTAAAAGCTGAAAAAAGAAAGATTTAAGTAGAAGCAAATTGAGAAAAGAAAGAAGGAAACAAAAAATAAAGAAAGAAGTAAATATTTAAGTAGATAAAAAGTAAAAAAAGTAAGATTTAACTGGAGAAAAAGAAGGGGAGAAAAAAAGAAAGACTTAACTTGGGAAAGATGAAAAAGAAAGAATTAAAAACAGATTTAACTAGATAAACTTGAGAGAACAAAAAGACGAAGGAAATATCTAATTAGAAAAAGTGAGAAAAAAAAGAAAAAAGAAAAAAAGAAAGAAAGAAAGCGTGAAGGAAAGACTTAACGAGATAAAAAGTGTGAAACGAATAAAAGAAAGAAAGAAAGAAAGAATAAAAGTGAAAATGAGCAAGGTTAGAAGCAAAAGATTAAAGAATGAATAGTCAGAAGTAAATGAATGAAGAATGGACTGATATATTGAAATAAAGAAAGAAATTATGAAAGTAAAAAAAACAGAACGAAAGAATCAGTCAGTTAAATGCCATCCCTGATACACGCTTGGGCGACCATGCCTCAAAAGAGACATGATTGACTGGTTAGAAGATTATCTCGCAGTAGGTTGCAATTGCTTCCTGTGGTAGACTGGTTGCCAGCCAAGGCTATAGAACCCAATCTGTCCTATTATTTAACCTATAACTGGAAGGAACAGACGGATTAATATATTTCCTAAGAATGTTTGGGCGTAAGTGAATGCAAGGAATTTAACTGGAATTCGAACTCGGCACCCTAACATCTCGTTTCGAATCAATATCCACTGCCTCACAACGAACATCCAAAGAAAGAATAGGTAGATATAAAACAAACAGAATCTTTGGAAATAAAAGAAGGAATGAATGAAGAATGGATTGATAGATGGAAAGAAAGAAAGAAATGATGGAAGTCAAAGAAAGAAAGAGCAGAAGTGAAATAGAGAGAGAGAAAGAAAGAAAGAAAGAAAGAAAGAAAGAAAGAAAGAAATGGCCGGACGGACGTAAAAAGAAAGAAAGAAAGAAAATATAAAAAAGAAAAAAGAAATAAAATATGGTTACAAGAAAAAGAAAAATAATTAATAGTTGGAGTTAAAGGGGAGAAGTAAAACAAAAAAGAAAGAAAGAAAAAAAAACAAGAAATGACAGTTATTGGTTGGTTGTTTTATGGCATATCAACCTCTGTAGGTCATTTATTGCCAACTAAACTTTTACTTATTTAATGCTGGTAATACCGTTTTCATTCAACAATTTTCTGTTTTATATAAGTTTTTGTGTCTAGTAATACTTTTTCTTTTTGAGTATAAAGATTCATTGGGATTTTGCTTTTAAAGGCAGGGTTCTCAAGTCCTACCCTTGTTATCTAATCCATAACTGGTGGGAAGGGACGGATTAATACCTTTCCCAAAGGTATCACTGCTTAAGAGAATGCAGGGTAATCAACTGGAATTCAACCGATTTCTCTTTCCGAGCCGATATTCACTGCACCACAACGCACATCCGTCACTAAAAGCTTACAGCACCTGGTATTCCCAAGCGATCACCCATCTAAGTACTGACCAGGCTCAACATTGCTTAACTTCGGTGATCGAGCGAGAACGGGAGTATTCAACGTGATATGGCCGTAAGCCACAAATGGCAGAAGTAAAAGAAAAAAAAGAAAGTAGGAATGGAAGTAAAAGGAAATAATGAGAGAAAATTAAGCGAAATAAATTATTTGCGACGAAAAATAAAATTGTGAAGAAAAGAAAGAAACACGCTGAAAGAGAAGAAAGATCTTCGGAGCATGTAAAATTCAATCGAAACAAAGAAAATGGTAATAGAATGTAAGTGGCACTTTTTCTGCGAATCGATTCTGAAACAAAAGTACTTATCAGAAAGAACTCTTAAGCGTGAAGTGAACCAATTGTCTTGTTTTCGGCACCGCTGAGCAGAAACTTCAAGAGATTAATCGTGAAATACTGGCTTGTTCGGAAAGGAATTACTCCATCACGTGGTCACTTTATCACCGACAGGAACATCCGTGTTGGCTTTCACGGCGTTTACGAGAGCAATGGTTCTGGTGGCAATCGCGAAGCAAACAGTTAGTCTATACAGTCTGGAGTTTCAAGATATAAAATCTATCTACGTGAGATAAACCCCGATACAATACACTGTGATAACAAGGCTACTTGGCAGGGCCTGGATAATCACGACATCAGGGGGGACGTTAAAGGAAAAAAAATCGTCGGCAAAGAGCCCCAAAGCGATTGGAAACAAGTTTTCCGTGTTTTTATTTTTTTTAATTTTTTTTTTAATTATTTTTTTAATGATTTATTCGTTTTCTAATGTTTATCAACTCTTTGCAGGTTATTCAATAACAGAAAATATTTTTAGATTCTAATAATGTTTCTTATGAGAAGAGGGGATATAATAATGGTTTAGTGATAAAGTCTTACTAATTAACCCATAGCTGGGTGATAGAAAAAGTAGATTCATACCTTTGCGTGAAAGTGAATAGAAAAACCTACGTGAATGGGGAAGTAGGTTCTCAGATTTTCAATTTCTACTGATTAACCATTACATATCCCTTACACCCAAGCTTACAGCATTTAGTATTCATAAGGGGTCACCTATCTTATTACTGCCCAGACTCGAAGTTGCTTAACCGCTATTTTGCATGGTATAACCGTAAGTGAATCTATTTTAAATTGTTTGCAATGAAAAATCAGAGAGCTAATTTTCAACTCTAGTCGGGTATGATACATATCGCTAACGCGTAAATACTCCTGGGAAAGATATGGATCCATTTCTAAGCTCCCAGGTATGGGCTAAACAGTAGAACTAGAAATGTCATTGTTATTCTCAGAAAAATTGTTAATGCATTATTAAGTTACCAAAAATGCAATGAAAAAAATGATCACAATCCAAATTAATCTACGGCTTATCAACTATTTGTGGGTTTAAATCATCCTTCTTATGTAATTGTTAATCAAATAGAAACTTTATAGTATTTACATTATTCGGACTATTGCCTTCATCTTTATTGCCATTTGTATGATGTTTTGGCCGTTCTACGCTCCGGCCTTCTTCAGGTGCTAGGAATATCGAACCGAACCCTTTGTTACAATCACTGGGGTATATCATCCTCATTCCTTGCGTAAGTTATCTCTCTCTAACCCTGCAAGTTACTTATACCCCAGTGATTGTAATTAAGGTTTCAGTTCTAAATTCCTAGCACCTGACGAAAGCCGGAGCGTTCAACGGCTGAAACGTCGTGCAAATGGCAACAAAGATGAGGACAATAGTCCGAATAATGTAAATACTGTAAATACTACCTCATATCAAAAATATAGAGAAATAGAAACTTTAAATTTTATAAATTTGCACAAGACTAAATGTTGTATCTTTGTTCATACTTTGTACACTTTATTTTATTTATTATAATCAATGAATATTGGACATTCTTTTTTTTTTAATTATTTTCAAGTTCTCTACTTATATGGTAAAATGCACGTGGTCTGTAAATGTACCGTCCTTACTATAAGTATATGCATTATAAATTCAAAGAGTACAAAAGTGAATGCCAACTATATTATATGCCAACTGGATGGGCTAAGTATTTTAATCGGTGCTTCAAATGGCAGATATTCCACAAATTATATAACATTTTGTGTCTGTAACAGCACACATTTTTTTTTATAACAACTCAAAGAATGATGAAAAAAATCTAAACAAAAATTTATTTATAAATGGAGCTTTGTTTCTGTGTGTGCATGTGTGTGTCTGTGTATGTGTCCGTTACCTAAAGACTCTGAAACGGCTGAACCGATTTTCTTGAAAATTTACACAGTTGTACTATAAGTGTATGCAAGTGTTTTTCGCAAGGTTTTGTGTCGAGGTACCCCCAATAAATATCGAAAATCGATAATCGAAAAATCGGGTTATAGAAGGAGTTGTCCGATTTAAATCAAATTTGATACACTCATAGACAAAGACATAAGAAACGACATTCAGAAGTTTCAAGGTTGCAGTTCTTACACTAGTGCAGAAAATCGATAATATATATAAGCTTTCATTACACCCAAGCAACGCCGTGCTATACTGCTAGTATGTTAATAAATGCAATCAAAATTTATAATTAAAAAATTTCAGATAAGTTTTTTCTGTGTAGGATAGATGGAAAAACCCATTATGTCTAATAACTGATTTTTATTAAAAAAAATTTGAATTAATGTTTGCCTATATTTTTGTTTGACTATATTTCTGAGTTCAAGTGAATATGGCAAAAAAGATGAGAACAAAAGTCCGAACAATGTAAATGATTTTGCATTAATATATTTGCTTTGATTTGAATTTAATATACATCTAAAGTTTAAAATTTGTAGAACAAAAGAGCTCCACGTCGTACCGGCAATCGTATTTATTCCCAGCACCCATGGCGGCAAGATAGGATACATGGTCGTTTTAAATCTAGGGTGGCCTACACATGGGACCAAGACAAAGACTTTTGTGTCCCCGCATTCACTTTCACGCTGAAGCCAGTATTTAACCAAATGTGCTTTTTTTAGTGCGATAATAATGTTGCAAACACAGGGTTAAAATCCACGGGACCAGACATCCCTCGAAGTTGTTTTATGAATTTCAAAGAGATATAAACACAGCGAAAGGACGAACAATATAAAGTCCTGTATTTTATTTACTCGTCTCCCTAATTGACGGGATATAACACAAGTAGGGTTTAAAGTTAGAAGCCTTAGTTTGTGCAGATGAGTTCCTCACAATCGACAAGGTGGCTGTTCCACCGGTCCTCCCTCTTTTTAGCAATGTCACTGATTTGGAATCCCCGGGAACAGACATACAATTGAGATATATAATATAGTTTGCTTGAAGCCAGAGATATCACTTTGATCCCAGTCAAAAGATATTTACTTGGCCTCCACATCAAGGCTGAATATGACGCAAAGTCGTTTTAATGTGGGTAGTTCAATATGCATTCGTAGTTGCCTTCGAAGTCCCTGTTCGTTGAGAGAAAGAGACATCGCATAACATCTAAGAAATTTGGTTCACATGATTACTGGCATCTCAGTAATAGGCCATTGAATAAGTTTAAGGTTCCTCCTCTCTTCAATCAATATGCGGTATTAAAATCCTCTGCTCATAAATTTGAATGCTTTGGCCATAAGTTCTTTTTAGACTCTCCTCTATATTCATACTTTTTCATCAATGCCTAACTTCCCACTTAAAAATGATTCTTTTTTGAGAGTAATACTAGACCTATTCAAAAAAGACCTTTTTCAGCTAACTTATGCAAACTTTACCAGTACTTTACCAGTACTCAAAATGGTTAGCATTCAGTTTGTTAAAAAGCAAGAGCCATTCATTGTTTGTTGTCCATATGACAAATTCATTGTTCTACTCATAGTTGTAGCGATTTTGACTGCTACTTAGTACTAGCTTAATTATGTTTGTATATATTAAAACCATCACTTAGAATAAACTTCAATTGCACAACACATATTTATAGAGTAAATCTGTATAGACTATAGAGAAATATTTTGGAGATAAAGTTATGTATCATATAATGCCATCTTTTACAAACATCAAAAATATGTATGATTGTGTTCATGTGTTTGACACCATATGCAAAAAAATCTGATTAGCTTTCATCTAGTACAACTTTCAATGCTGTAGCATCAAACTTTGGGAAGCTACAATGTAAACAAGGACATAATATCCCAAACTTTGCAGCGGTTTTCAAAAAACGTCAACAATAAAACTACATGGATCTTGAGGCAGGCATAGCCAATGTCCAAGATCAAAGTAACTGGTATATTTAGTTAATTTAAACATTGGAGGATGGGAATAATATCAGTTTGCATAATTGTGATTAAAAAGGTCTTTTTGAAAATGCCTAGTGTAATAAATATAAACCTATTCACCCTTTCGTCTTTTCAGGAGTCAATATCATATAATATTGCATCCTATCCCAAATCAACTGGAACACTAACCTTTTCTTCTTGATCTCCATAATAACAATTAACATAAGTTATTTAATTGATCTAAAAAACGACCCTTCTCTTATTTCTCTCAGTGGAGCATGGGCGATCGACAAGGTGTCTTATCTTTTTCACAGGTAGGGGTGTTGACTCTACGCAAATTCATTCATCCTTTTGGCTAGGTAGACTGGTTGCCAATGAAGGCTATAGAACCCAATCTACTCTGCTGTTTAGCCCATAATTGGAGGGAGAATAGATGCATTAATACCTTTGAAAAGGGTATTTGACCGTAGGTGAATTCAACGAATTCAACTGGAATACGAAGTCGGCTCTCCGATTTCTCATTCCAAGCCGATATTCACTGCACCATAACGCACATCCTTACACAAATCGTTGTTGCCATTAAATTTCCAAATAAATCAAAAAGCTTATTGTTTGTCTTTTCTTCCGAAATATTCGCTTCTGAAGTTTGGATAAAACTTTTGTATAAGGAAAGAAGAATGTCTAATTTCCGAAAATAAGTACCAGCGGAAGTTCAAAATGTTGGATTAAATCCATTTCGTAACTTCCGTTAATATAAGATCCATTGCTAATGAGAAAATTGTCGGTATCCAGAAAGACTTCAGTAACTACACAACTTCTTTCTCTACCCTCTACTTTTACAAGAGCCTAATCAGTCCGAAAATGGTCTATTGCCGCTATTTCTCGATTATTCACGTTAGTAGTCGTAAATAAATATGCCGTTTAATAATAATTATTAAAATAAAACGGAGCGTCTACTCAAATATCAGGGAAATAAGGGTCCTCCATGATTTTCAGCTATAAGAAACTATAATTAGATCAGACCACTCGACCACGTAGAACCTCCCGAGCAGACAAAGCCCAAATAGTGCTTTTAAACCTTTATTTTTCCTGATTCTTGAAATATACATATCTTCTTCGTCTCGTCTCCTAACGCAAATAAAGACTAGTTAAGAAATAGTTTAAATCTGACATTTTTTTTTGTTGAAACATTATTGGTAATGAATACACATATTTGAGTAGATTTTATTGGTCCTGGGTATGACTGGTAAAGTGCTTCCGGCAGCAAAACCTCTGATTAGGAGGTTGTGAGAAGCATAGAACCACCTCTTAATTGCTGCTGTTCCCAGGTCCACCCTGACCCTGGGTTGTAGCACCTGTCAGGGTCCCAGCTATGGGTAAATAGTTAGCCCCTAAACTGGGGTCAGAGCACTATGATAATATAAAAGTAGACTTTTTGTAGAAATATATACATAAAAATAGACTTTTGTAGAAAAATATACATTTTTGAAGAAAAAAATATTGCCTTAATAAGTTTTTGAAGGAAAAAATTATTACAAGCAATACATTTTTAATACAAAACTAGAAGACAATTCCGTTTTCTAAAAAAAACATTAAAAAAGATTTTTGTTCATCAAAATCTGATTAAATCAACCTTGAATAAATAATTGAACATTAAAAAAATATCTTAAAACCCTACGGTTTTTGGCATCAAATAACCCACAGCGGTTGATATGTCGTTAAACAAAACTCAAACTCAATGTATTTTTATTACTAAACAGTATATTATCTTTATTTATTTACATTTACTGGGCTGAGGTTTGAATCCTGTCGGAAGACAGGATTTTCTAAAAATATTTCTGAAAATATTCAGGCCGGTAGATGTAAGTAAATAAATATACTGTTGAATATTAAAAACAGATCATCTACTCAAATATGAGTATTGATTAAAAATGATATATAAACAAATTCATGAAAGATATGTCGGACTGAACCCATTTCGTAACTTCTCTTTATATAGAACCCATTGCTAATAATAATGAGAAAATGGTCGGTTTCCAGAACGACTCCAGTAATTACACAACTCCTCCCTCTACTCTCTACTTTTACACGAACAAGATCAGTCCGAAAATGGTCTACTGCCGCTATTATTTTTCTAGCTTTGGTAAAATCCAATCAATCGCGTCTTTCTATACTTCAACCCCTTTCCCCACAGTCAAACCTCGCAATTCTTTCTCTACTCTATTTTCATGGGAAGTCTGCAGTCTAACGATAATCCTTCGTTCAACCAGTTCAAACCTTTTACGCTTAAGACCCTTCATGCTACACACATTATAGTAATAATAAGAATATATTTTTGTTTAACGGCATATCAACCTCTGTGGGTAATTTAGTGCCAAAAAGGTAGGGTCTTACGGTTTTTTTTAAATGTTCGGTTATAGTGAGAAGGTTGATTTAGCCAGATTTTGAATAATTTCTTTTTATTCTTTTCTTATTTTAGAAAACTGAAAATGTCTTTTATTTTTGTATTCAAAGTTGTTTTGCTGAGAATAATTTTTTCTTCAAAAATGTGTTATATTTGCGCATAGCTGGGACCCTAACAAGTGCTACCACTCCGGGTCAGGGAGCATTTTACAAAAGATTTCAGCCAGCTATATATTTACCAAATATTTATCTATGTTTTCTTTTGTTTTTTTTTAATCAATAAACGCAAGAATGAAGCCAAACCAAAATTTTAGAAAGACTTAATAAGCACCTTCAAAAGTTTAGAGTTTATGGCCGTCAGGTGACAATGATTCATACTAAAATGTAAACACAGCAACACAATTTGTGAGCCTTGATTTTTCCATTGACAGGGAAAAGGCGAAAAGAAAGAAATGATCGTAAAAATTTTATTCTTCATAGATATCATTAGACATCAACTTTTGATTGTTAAACAACTATATACTGATTTAGTTTAACTTGCCTGACGAACGTAAAATAAGTTCCATGTTTACTATTTTAATTGCATTGTGAATTGAATTAAATGAATAAATATCTCTTGCTTGAAAGTTAGATAGCCCAGATCGCCATCAACTTAATTCTTTGTTAGAGCCTACATCTACAGGATACTCAGTAAGAATTGGTAGATTCAGAAGACAACCGTTGAAAACTGGTGACGACAGATAGGACTGAAAAAGTCAAGAAGAATTTCTACACGTTTCATCAATCCTCACGTCGGACGTTCTTCTTTGAAAATTACGATAACTTGACGTTCAAAATAAGTGAGTTTTATTGCCATACGAGAAAGATAGAACGAGAGTTACCGACAAATAAGCTTTAAATGACTGGTCACAAGATCGAACAGCAATTAATCGGTCATAAATGAACCAATCAGAGAGTTAAGTAATTACGCGAAATTCGAATGATTATCGAAGGTCATGAATATTCAAGAAATGTATTAAAGGTTATTTAAGGTCAATTATTCATGAAAGTTAAAAGTAGTGATAAACTTTACGCTGTTTTATAAAACACCACGAAGTAACAGGGACCTGAAAAGATTTGGGAATTTATTTAAACCAGAAAATACAGTGTGTCCTTCCCAAAATTTACATTATTTTGAAGTCTCATAGCGGTGCCAATTGATTCCAAATTTTAGCAAAATGTGAACGTGCGTTCTTAACAGAATCTACCGAAAAGATAGATCAGGCCTGTCAGTGATAATGACAATGTACCGTTCAAATGGTCATCACGGTCAACTGATTTGACATCTGATTTTTTTTCTATGTTAAAGTACAAGACTATATCACTCCTTCTTATACAAGACTAGAGAAACTTAAGCCTTAAGCAGTATGTCACTGAGGTGCTGGGGAATTTCAAGCAAGACATTCTGCTTGGTGTCTGGCAAGAGCTGGACTATCGACTTGTATCGTGCCATAAGTAGCACGTATATTTCACATTTGTGAAACTTTGTAAAATCGGTTATAAAATCTACGTATATTTTATTATCTCGTTCGAATTTTGACAAATCTTTTATTATACGGAGAGCCGAGTTCGAATTCCAGTTGAATAACTTGCATTCACTTACGCGCAAATACCGTTGGGAAAGGCATTAATCCGTCTCTTCCCTCCAGTTATTTTTTTAATCATATCACACCAAGCAAGGCAGTCCACTGCCACTATAGCGCATGGGGCTACATAGAGCGATTGGGTATAGGAAATGACAGAGGGATGGTGATAGACGAGTTAGGAGATACGTAGAGAGAGCGTTGGAGTGAATGGGTGCAAGTTAGTGTGTTAGGAGGTGTCTATCGACCTTACATTTAAACTCCTGGAAGTTGTATCCGTCGGGGAAGCAATCATACGGAAGGGAATTCCAGAGGCGGGAAGTGCGAGAAAAGAAGCTGTTGGAGTAGAAATTGCGGTTACATTTCATCGATTTCACTGAGCAGGGGTGGGACCTAGTTGCCAATCTAGTATCTCGTACAAATTCACACCTAGGGGGCACCAGTGGTTTAAGTTCATCAGAGCAAATGCCGTGAAAGTACTTATAGAAGACTCACAGGGAAACCACGTCACGCCGATGAGAAAGCGACTGCAGGCGGTCAGCTAAGTCGGTATCGATCACATTACAGATTCTCCGCAGTATTTTGTCAAGAATCCCGAGGAGAATAGCAGGGGCACCCGACCAGATGTGCCAGCAGTATTCAATACACGGGCGGACGGTATATATGTGCAGGATAGATTCAGGCGGAAAGAATTTCCGGGCCCTGCACAGAGAGCCGACTTTCATAGCAGCGGATTTAGCAATGGATTCGACGTAGTCATTCCACTTGAGGTCCGCTGAGAGTGTCAGGCCAAGCAGACGTAGTGATTTAGTCTCTGGGAGGCAAGCCTGTTCCATGCTAATGAGGGGATGCGGTTGTCTGTGGTGGTTAATTGACAGCAGCTTCGTTTTGGAAGAATTGAATTTTACGAGCCATTTCTTACCCCAATCCACCACGGTTTGGGGATCCTTTTCAAGCACTGCGGCGAGGTTCGCCTTGTCACCAACACCAGATTTTTTATCGAGGCGAGAGTAAACTGTGCTTTCATCGGCGTACATACCTAGTTGAGATGTTATGGAATCGGGGAGATCGTTGATGTACATTAGAAAGAGTGTGGAACCTAAGATAGAGCCTTGGGGGATACCCGCGTTTGTAGGATTGTTCTGAGAGGCATGTCCGTTCAATACCACCTTCAGAGTGCGGTTAGAGAGGAATGACTGGATTAGGTCCAACAAAAGTCCAGTTATGCCGTAGCTTCGCAGTTTCCGTAGAAGGCCGGCATGCCATACTCTGTCGAACGCTTTAGAGATGTCCAAGGCAACGGTTCGGGCTTCACCATTCTTGTCGAGATCCTGGTATATATACTCGGTGATGGTCGTTAGTACATCAGCAGTAGACCTGGTGAAGCGGAAGCCATATTGTTTGTAAGAGAGGAGCCCGTTGGCTGTGAGGTGTTGATGGGTAAAATAATAGGACAGATTGGGTTCTATAGCCTTGGTTGGCAACCAGTCTACTACAGAAAGCAATGGCAACCTACTACGGGATAATCATCTGCTCAGCCAGTCGTATCTCCCTTCGAGACATGATCGTCCAAGCGTTTATCACGTATGGCACTTAACTGACTGACTTTTATTATAAAACATGAAGCCAAATTTATTTAGTTTATCTGTAACTTGTAGTTACTCAGATATTCAGATTTTAAATGATGTCATTTTGGGATGGGGCACCCTGTATTTTAAAAAATGAAAGAAACTTTGACACCAAAATCTGACGGCCCATCGGAATAGCGAAAGATGATTTCAAAATCTTAACAAAATATTCAGTAACAGAAAAAGTCTTTAGAAATGAAATAAAGTCGATTGATTTGTTTTCTACGGGTTATCAACGCATTGTATATTATTTGAAGCCAGGAAATATTTTTATATTGTAAAATAAATTGATGCAGATGATAATGATTTCGTAATATTAATCTTGCTATTTAACCCATATCAAGGGGAGAATACGTAGATTCATAGCTTTTCCAAGGGAATTTGTGTGTAAGTGAATAATATGAACTTGACTGGAATAGAAACTCAGCTCTACCATTTCCAATTTCTGGCTGTTATCAATTGCTCTACCTGATCATTCAACTTTAATGCACCTGGTATTCACTTACGGTCGTCCATCTAAGTATTGACCAAGTCCGATCTTGCTTAACTTCAATGTTCGTGAGGGGAAATGATGTTTCAACTTGATTTGGCTAAAAGACTGAAGAAATGAGTGGCGAAATGCTACGTAATATCACTTCTCTTACATGGCACTGGTTGCGAGACAGGAGTAAACTCACACTTTTTAACAGCAATGTATATCAAATCGTAGTAGTAATATACCCTACTTGGAAAGATAAATGTTCCTCGTATCAATTGAAATATGTTATTTGTCTTTGGGCTTTTTTTTAAACTGAATTTAACTGTAATATATATCACGTCTAAGTATAAATATAACCTACTTCGAAAAATAAATGATCCTCGTATTATTTGAAACATGTTATTTGTTCTTAGGCTTTTTTTAAACTGAATTTAGCTGTAATGTATATCACGTCGAAGTATAAATATAACCTACTTCGGAAAATAAATGGTCCTCGTATTATTTGAAACATGTTATTTGTTCTTGAGCTTTTTTAAACTGAATTTAACTGTAATGTATATCACGTCGAAGTATAAATATAACCTACTTCGAAAAATAAATGGTCCTCGTATTATTTGAAACATGTTATTTGTTCTTGGGCTTTTTTTAAACTGAATTTAGCTGTAATGTATATCACGTCGAAGTATAAATATAACCTACTTCGAAAAATAAATGGTCCTCGTATTATTTGAAACATGTTATTTGTTCTTGGGCTTTTTTAAAACTGAATTTAACTGTAATGTATATCACGTCGAAGTATAAATATGACATTCTTCGAAAAATAAATGATTTTCGTATCAAATGAGGCATGTTATTCTTCCTCGGGCTTTTTTTATACTGAAATTAACTCTAATGTATATCAGGTCGAAGTATAAATATGACAATCTTCGAAAGATAAATGGTTTTCGTATCAACTGAGACATGTCATTCGTCCTCGGACATTTTTGAAAATGAAATTATCATATATATATTCCGCTAGGTCAACTGCTGAGGAATTGGGATCAAATTGGGGTCAATATGGATCGGAATGCAACAGAATTATTAGAGAAATAACAAATAGAAAACGATTATCAATCTTTTGTTGTACGTTTATTAAAGATTCATCAAAAAATGAAATATGAACAAGATTTCCTGATATTCTGATGTGCTGTTTCATTTTCTTTGGTTAAGCAATATTTACGTGTATTTGACATGATGAGCACCGGTTGTATACTTTATGTGTGTAAACGTATCATAATTCTATTTTGTCAATGCTGGATTCGAATAATAAGGTATATATGTGTGCGCCCACGCGTTTATGTGTATGGATATTTACCCTACTCTCCCATTGGAGCGAGATGTGACACAAGGTCGGTTTTTAATGTGGGAATCCCGAACGCGTAAAAGCGGGCTAAGGTGCCAAAATAACCCAGTCCCCGCAACCGCCGGTCGCGCTTGCCCCGGTGTCGAGCACCTGGCCCATTCCTCTGGTGCACTGGTGTGGCGCGGCTTCGAGACACTGTTCTCGGGGATCTGGCATCTACACAGTATAATTTTTCTCAGATGCATCTTTGCCCTCAGACAGAGCTACAACTGAGCCGCACTCTGACTTCGAGGACAGAGATTTAAGGTCCCCACCCTACACAAAACGTAACAGGTAAGTATATGTGTATGTATGTTTTGCATGTGGGTGTGTGTGTGTCTAGTAGTGGTTTTTATGCTATATATACTAATTTTATAAAACAGAATGTTTTTCTGTGTGTTTATAGTTCGTAACATTTTTTATCAGGTCTCCCTTGATGAATTTTCAACTGTTGACGTTTTAACGATTATTGCTCAAATATTTAGCAAGAATAGTGAAGCTCAGGCTGGTTTGGACATCTGGAAGTTATTTGATTGGGTTTGACATTCGGGTCTTCTTCCGAAGTTGATGATTTATGGCATTTCTGACCAAACTTTTGAACAGGTTTAGGCTTTCTAATAAAATCGTGAAATATTTTTAACGGCCACTCTTCTAGTTCATTTTTTGCAAAAATGCATGTCACACATAACTTTATAACTGGACCTACGTCGTTCTTGGTTTCATCAAAGACCTTCTTGATGTCATCAATTCACAATTCTGCATTTATGTTGATGGCACCATTTTTTTCTCCTGACTTAATAGTAAATTTGATCTATTCGATGAGGTTATATTGGCAGCTGATCTGAACAATGACATTGGGACATAGAATGGCTTAGTAATTTTAGCGCTTTCAAAAGCAAACCGCTCTCAAAAAACCGTATGAGCACACCCATCCTGCCTCCCAACAGTATGACCAATGGTAACCTCCAGAACTGTAACTCTTCTTCTTCTATGTGACCTGTCCTTTCAGGACGTAGGCGATCATTACTTTCCACGTCTCCCTATTCTGATGGCTCTTAGCACGCTTTCTTCTGTTACACCACGCAACCTTCGTTCTGTCATCGCACCTGCTCAGGGCCTTCAAATATGTTATCCGCTGCTTTCCACTCTTTCCTTTTCCCTCTATCTGGCTTGTTAGTATCAGGTTCTTCAAGCTCTTCTACCTCATTGCATGTCCCAGGAACTTCAGTTGTCTCTTCCTGATGATCAATATTAATTTCCTTTTTGTTTCCATTCTTTCCAAAATCTCGTCATTGCTTACATGCTCGGTCCACATTTCAGCTGCTTCAAGTTTTTCCTTCATCATCGATGATATTGTCCAATATTTACTCATATATTGAAGAAATGACATCACATAGCAATCTAGTACTCTCTTCTTTGTTTCTAGGGAAAGTTTCCTGTGTTTTAAAGCTTTACTCGGCTTTTGGGATGCGTCCATCGCCATGCCAATTCGCCTTCGGATCTCTGTGTCACACTTTCCATCTCTTGTTAGAACGCTTCCCATCTGTTTAAAGTTTTGTACTTGCTTGATTGTTATATCCCCCACTTTTATTTGGCATTTTGGTCTGCTATTTTTGCTGATGACTATGCATTCGGTTTTCTTGCAGTTTATTTGTAGTCTTTTTTGTTACTCTCTTCAGCTAACTCCTACCACATCTAAATTTTTTCCCCTGATATATCGCGGAATGTATGATTCACTATGTCAAAGTACAAAAATTCTTCTCATCCGAATCCATCTTATATGTTTACATGTCTCCCATGCGTCAGTGCTTAGAATATTGCTGGCACATATGGTCCGATGCTCCTGTTATATATTTAAAATTATTTAATGAAATCCAAAGAAGAAAGTGCAATTAAATTGTCCCGACCTGACATCTCGTCTTTTGAAAATTTCCCATCGTCATAACGTAGATTCACTGTGCCTATTCTATAAATACTTTCATGGTTATTGTTGTTATGAACTCTCCTCTAAGGTACGTAAAATTTATTAATTCAAGAGCTGTACTAAATTGGAAGCAATATTTAATCTATTTAGCGTTGAAAGTGCTAGACATGACTGTATTTTCTCTACAACAGTTGTGATTTTCACATTATTCGGTCGGGGAAGTCTGTTCCAGAATTTTGCATTCCTGGCAAATTTGATCTTCAAATGGAATATCAGTCCTTATCATTTTATTTTTGCCTTAATTCTTGTACATTCATTGTTTTCGTTTCTCGTCCATTAATATTGGGGTTTTTTTTGTTTATTTTTTAACTTTTCTAAAGGACTGGTAGCTATGCTACTGATATCCTTCACTTAGGCTAGACACAGAACTCTATATTATGAATAAAAAAAACCTTTGATAAGGGGGGAAAAACCCTCATTTCAAACCTCCGCTGCCTTGCAGCCATATCCAGTTGTGGAAAAGGCTTCAGAAATAAACCTCGAGGTAAAATCAGGAACAGGAGTACCTAAGGCAGTTTGCTGTTTTAATCAACTAGTTCTGGCAACTCTTGCGACGGCACTGGTCCCAAATTGTAATGACCCTGTCGTTCCCTTGGTCTAATCCATGACTTCAAGAGGAGGGACGTGATACATGGGCAACAGCCTGTCCTCCATATAATATTGCCCAGGCTTGCATCCAACCATTTATTTTTTGATACTCATGGTCAACCCTGACCGACGGAAGCTTACTACACTAACCTCTGATAATGCTTTTAGCAAGGAATTTATTAGTAATACCCAGTGAGTAACTAGTTAGCAACTATCCATATGATAAGCAAGCACCTTACAAATAGTAACAATTATTTAATAATTTCTATAAATGTAAATGCACAAAAGGACGGACGTAAATAACCACTTCTCCTGACTCAATGCACTAAAATATCTTGTTTTTTCGAGAAAAAAATTAGGAGCATTTGATAATGAGTTAATATGTTTATATTAATTGAACAAACACATGAACAAAATAATGCGGTGTAATACAATCAGAAAAACAATTCAACATTTTACCAAATTGTATTTTAACAAAATAGGCATTAGGAGAGCAAGTATATGGAAGGGAATTCCACAGGCGGGAAGCACGAGAAAAGAAGCTGCTGTAGTAGAATTGTTGCCTTTATTTGGTTGATCTAACTGTAAATCCACACGCACAAGCCCTTTATTTGTTGTGAATCTCAGTTTAGTTGCCTTTGATATTTTCTATGCTTGCTGTAGTCTCTACACCCACTTTGCTCATTATTTATCTCTGAAATGTTAGCTGTCTCTTTTAGTTATCTTTAACACGCCCCTTTGTTCCTCATCCTTTCACTCACTGTTTTTCACTTCCTCTCTCGACTTCAATCTGCCTTGTTAATTATAAATTCTCGACTTATGGTACAGTTCAACGATGAGGTGATGAAAAGGATACAATTTCAAGCACTTGTAAATTTTTTTATAATCATATCACACCAAGCAAGGCATTTTACAGTCACTGTTTTGCAGAATGTTACATAGGAGGAAAGTTAAGAGAAAGTGACAGGTTATAGGGGGTGTCAGGAAGTGGGTAAGAGAAGGATAAAAATGTTGATGAGAGTGGTGTGGACGGAGAAAGGAGCATGAGAGAGAGGATGCAGATTAGTGAGATAGAAGATGACAATTGACTTTACATTTAAATTCTTGGAGATTGTATCTGTCGGGGAAGTAAGTAAACGTAAAGAAATTCCACACGCTGGAAGTGCGAGAAAAGAAACTGGTGGACTAGAATTTGGGCTTACATTTTATTGGTTTCACAATAAATGGGTGGGACCTAGTTGCTAATCTTGTGGCTCGAATAAACTCATATATAAGGGTCACCAGTAAGCTAAGTTCATCGGAGCAGAAGCCGGGAAAATGTTTGTAGAAGAGACGCAGGGAAGCCATATTGCGCCGGTGAGAATGTGACTGTATCTGAGCTGCCAAGTCGGGATCGATCACATTACAGATTCTCCGTTAGATTTTGTCAAGGACCCCTAGGTGGATAGCAGGGGCACCCGACCAGGTATTAGTAATAAATACACAAGTGTAACGTAGAGATTTTTCTGACAGTCAGTGCTACATGACATTTCAAATTCCCGTTACTGATTAAAAAAACTTAGTAAAGAAGTAGTATTCCTAATACATGTTAATGCAAGTTTCTGTTGTTGACTAAAAATACTCTGCAAATGTAAATAGATAGCTTTAGCGATTGGTGATCTCACATTACATTACAAATTCGTGGTACTAAGTAAAAATAGTAGTGGGTTTTTACTTAGTATATCAAGAAGAGACAAATGTGGTTCCTGGGAAGGAGAGCCTGGAGAACTTGATACTCACAGGTCGGATAAATGGAAGAAGAGACAGGAAAAAGCAGCGCGAAATGTACTTGTTAGGTCTGAGCAAACGGTTGACAAAGCGGGGCGAAGAAGAGCTGCCAAGAGAAAAATTATTGAGAGCGACAAGAGACAGAGCCAAGTGAAAGTCCATGATCACCTACATCCTGAAGGGACACGGTGCATTAAGAAGAATATGAGCAGACCACGTGAATCTATTTATGCGTTACATGGTAACACTATCAGGAGTAGGACGTGCTGGTGGAATAATGGATAGCCGCCCGGAATGAGAAATCGGTTAGCTGAGTTCTTATTATAATCGGATTCGTTCACTTATACGCAAGTAACTTTACGGTAATAAAGGGTTAATGCTTTATGCATTCGGAACAAAAATAATTATTCTTACAAAGCGAAATAAAATAATTAGCTTTAAATAAACAAAAACAAAAAAAAACATAAAAACATATCAGCCCTAACCATGGGAAATAAATCGGTAAATTTCGAATTAGAGCATCAGAAAGAGACAACTGAATTTTTTGGGACATGCAACAAACAAGGAGGGCTTGTAGAACCTGATACTAACAGGCCAGATAGAAGGAAAAAGCTCAGGAAAAAGCAGCAGATAACACATTTGAAGGCCCTGAGCAGGTGGATGACAGAACGGGTGTTGCGTGATGTTACAGGAGAAATCGTGCCAAGAGCCACCAGGAATAGGGAGATGTGGAGGGCTATGATCACCTATTTCCTGAAAAGACAAAGCACATAGAAGAAGAAGAAAGAATCCGTATCTCGATTTATAACACTTTCACAAATTCGTAGGACCACCGGCGTTAGCAAGCTTGTTTACTAGAACCTATTAAAACTGAGTACTCCATACTTTCGGCCTTGTGCCACATCTTAGCGGCGCTTAGAAAATCAACTTTCACAAATTGGTCGCTAAATATGCAGTTAAACTGATCGGCTGTCTGTATCGCTGCAGTAACTAAATCAATCCTCATGCTATCTTTTACCTCTATAAGAGCCAGATCACGCCGAAAATGCAGTACGATTGCCATATTTGGACGAGAGCTGCTTACTGCTCTGCTTTCAGTCATGTTTTTCAAAAACGTCTCACAGTCCTTTTTGAAGAAGAATAACTTTCCAACATCCAACATCTGTCTCTCACAGTCGTGACGTGGCGAGTCTGTAATTGCTCTTTCGCTATTTTCAGAAATAAGTGCTTTAATTTTCCTGCTTCCGCCAGGTATAATCTTCAAAGGATAACAAGTTGTGAAGCGTTATGATCGTTCTCACCCTGTTGTCGTATAACAGGAAAAAGACCTCCCAAATAAAGCGCTTTCTATATGGAAACCGTATGGCGTTTTTCCCATATATTCTTATTTTATGTGTCATGTCCTTTCAGGATGTAGGCGATTATGGCTTTCCACATCTCCCTATCCCTGGTGGCTCTTAGCACGCTTTCTCTTCTTGCATCATGCAACACTCGTTCTGTCATCATCAGGTCCTTTAAATATGTTATCCACTGCTTTCCTCTATTTCTTTTTCCCTCTATCTGGCCTGAGAGTATCAGCTTCTTCAAAATCTTCCTTCCTCATTGCATGTCCCAGGAACTTTAGTTGTCTCTTCCTGATGCTCAATATTAATTTCCTTTTCGTTTCCATCCTTTCCAAAACCTCGTCATTGCTCACATGCTAGATCCATGATATCCTCAGCATCTTTCTGTAGAACCACAGTTCAACTGCTTCAACTTTTTCCTTCATCCTCGAAGATATTGTCCAACATTCACTGCCATATTGAAGAACCGACATCACATACTTTCCTATTTGTTTCTAGTAAAATTGTCCTGTTTCTTAATACTTTACTCAACTTCTGGAATGCTTCCTTCACCATGCCAATTCGCCTTCGGATCTCAGTGTCGCAGTTTCCGTCTTCTGTTAGAACACGTCCTAGGTATTTAATTTTTTTTACCTTCTTGATTTTAGAGTCCCTCACCTGTATTTGGTATTTTGGGCTGCCCTTTTAGTTGATGACTATGCATTCGGTTTTCTTACTGTTTATTTGTTGTACTTTTTGTCACTCTCTTTAGCTACCTTCTGTAGGAGGTAGAAAAAATTGAGCTATCTTTTAGCTTTACAAGAGCCACATTAGACAGAACACGGAATACTGTTGTCATATCTTGGCAAGAGCTTCCCAGATTTCACTTTCTAGTTTTGGTAAAGTACGAAAGGCTTTCCGAGTCATTGTCGTAGAAGAATTATTTACTAAACTCGCACATCTCTCTCACAGGCGTGATGTGGCGAGTCCCTCACTGCCCTATCGTTATTATCATTGAAAGTGCTCGGATGAATCGCATCACCCGGTTCCATTAGGTCTGCCCTTCACGGCTAGAATCCGCCATATCATTTACATAGTAGCAAACCACACACACTCTCTCCGTATCCCATCAGTGAGAAGTAAGTTCAACTCAAACAGCTTCTTCCCACAAACCCATCTGTGGAACAGATTCCCAAGAAAACGTTGTCCCGATCACTTCAAACTTAACCTGCTGAAGTATAGATTTAACCATTATATTCCTCTCTTATCCATATAAACTACTCTTTAACATAACCACATAACTCGAGATGCTCCCGGGCTTTATACAGGGTGAACTTTACTGTGAAAATATGCGTATAGACAGAGAAAGCATTATACTTACAAATGCATACATATAGAAACACACACACATACACACGCAAATATATGTACACATATACACTACTGGCCATGATTATTTGGCCACCGCTTTTTTTTTTAATTATGTATTTTATACTATTTTTAGTATTTATTGCTATGTGGATAACTCTAAATGAAAATAGAATAGTTCTTTTGTAAATACTGCACAATAACATGCGCATCAAATGAACTGTTCCAGTGTCGAGTTTTTGTGCTCTCTTCCCCATGCTAGTCTCTTCTTCATATTGGCTGGCCGAAGCAAAAGCTTCCTGGCAGCCTTGTAAAATTTTGTAATAATAACAAAAGAATCGTTCTGTTTTCATTTAGAATTATTCACTTGGCAATAAATACTAACAATAGTATGAAATACATAATTTTCTTTAAAAAACTGAGATGGCCTAATTATTATGTCCGGTAGTGTATATGTAAAAATAAATAAATGAAATATCTTATTATAATTGTGTTTTTCACTCCCTTCGTTACTTCAGACAACCGTTTGACAACATCTCATAAATAATAAACTATTGCGTTTTGATCGCGTTGAAAGAGAGAAAAAGACAGAGTTGTTTCAATGAGAAAAGAAAAAAAAAGAAAAAGAAACGAAGATAGAGTTGGGAAAGAGAAAGAGAGAATCAAATTAATCAGATGATACACTTTGTTCTGAGGTAAAATGCCGAGAAACGATGTCGACTGTGAAACCGAGTAAGGCAATTGTCAAGATTACTGCTACCAAAAATGAAATAACATTGTCTAATGAATTATCATAAAATTATTATTAAGGAAATTTTTCACAAGTCGGAAATTTGGCTAGAAATAAATAAATTAAATAATAAATAATGATTAAATTACTATTATTATTATATCATTTTTCATCATATTTCGATTTCTGCTCTGGTCGCACTAACAACCAAGTCTGCGGGAAGACCCAAGGCAGATCGTAGCGTGTCCTTATAGCTTCATTTCATGTTTTTTTTATCTCCCCCATCATCCCTAGCGTTACATATATAAAGTTCTCCTTAGTGTGTGGGCTGTACTTAGTAAAACAATTTTTTGTATATCTCTTAAGCTGGGGTTTCCAAGGATTCTTTCAATGTGTTGTTTTGTTCCATTTTTTATCATTCCAAGTGCATCTACTATCACTGGCACAACTCTTGTTTTCAATTCCCACATGTTTTCTATTTCAATTTCCAGGTCTTTATATTTTGACAGTTTATCAATTTCTTTGGCTGCTATGTTACAATCCGCTGGACAAGCCATATCAATTAAAAGACAAGTTTTCTCTTTCTGGTTTTTAACAATAATATCCGGCCTATTTGCTTCAATTTTTCTGTCTGTGTAGATGGTGTAATCCCATAGGATGGTGACATCTTCTATTTCTGTAACCGGTGCTGGATGATGTTCATACCAGTGTTTGTTTACATATTTTCTATAGTGTTTGCACATTGTCCATTGTAAATATTGCTCCATCCTATCGTGACGATTTTTATATTCATTTGGAGCAAGTACAGCACATCTTGAGATTAGATGGTCTATAGTTTCTTGGTATTTATCACAGAACCTGCATTTTGTATTCACGTTATTTTGCCTGAAAGTTCCCAGTGAAAAGACTTTGGTCTTGCGCAGCAAGAATAAAGCCTTCAGTTTCAGACTTTAATCCAGATGCACGTAACCATCGATGAGTATTAACTTTATCAACATTGGGTTTATTGGCACGTTCTGGATATTGGCCATGCAGAGGTTTGTCTTGCCAGAGCTTTATCCTTGGCTTTCTTTTTCATACTTTTTGCTGCAATAGTTGATTCTTGGTCTTTGTTTTGCTTTTCTACAGAATCTACTAAATGTAAATCTTGTTTGTATTTACTACCTTCTTACATTATTGAATTTTTTATTCTGTTTTCATGTTGTTTGACTAATTGAATCATCCAGTCCTTTTTTGTTTCTATGTATGTTAGGAAATCAATAGTTGTTGTCTTGTATGACAATTCTAGCTGAATAGGACCTATTCCTCCTTCTTTAAGAGGTATGTATAGACGGTCTATATCAGTCTTTGGATGATGCATCTTATACTTAAAAAGAAGCTTCCTTGTCTTAGAATTCATTCGTTTGATATCGTTTAGAGTCCAGTTCAAGACGTTGAAACTATATTGGACCACTAGGATGGTTTCTTCTTCTTCTTCTTCTTCTTCTTCTTATTATTATTATTATTATTATTATGATTATTATTAATGTTATTGCTATTCAATAATAATTGTGCTGTTACCTCCATTCTCTAGCTAGCGTAAACGTTATTCCTGTCAACGCCTCTTAAATAATGGACTATTCCACGTTTTGATCGCGTGGAAAGAGCTGAAAATACATTAACAAGAACAAAAAGACAGTAGTGGAGAGAGAGAGAGAGAGAGAGAGAGAGAGAGAGAGAGAGAGAGAGAGAGAGAGAGAGAGAGCATCAGATTAAGCTGATAAGAACAAATATTATACTTTGATATTAGCCGGAAAGTCGAAATACGATAGCTCCCAATAGCAGAGGCATTTTTCAAACATGCTGCATCGAAAGACGGAACGCCATTAAGGTAATCACCAAATATCCACTGACCATAAATGACGTAAAATAACATTGTTTAATGAATTATGTTTAAATTTTTAAATAATTATTAAGTTTGTAAGACGGGGATTTGGCTAGAAATAAATAAATTTAATCATACTTATATAAATATCATTAAAGTAGGTAAACTAAAATTCATGGACACAGATAGCCTTAAGAATTAGCCCTAAATAAAATAACTTGAAAGGAAGGTTTTAAACTTCTTTTAATTCCATTAACACACCAGTAGTCTATATTTAGAGCCCGTTACAGGGGTAAAGGCACTTGGTCGTAATGTCGCGTTGAGGTGTGAATCTGTAAGTCAGCATCATGTGTTTAAATATCTATCTTTTTTTTATTTTACATCACGCCGAGCAAGGCAGGCTATTGCCACTGGTGAGAAGGGGATAGTATAGGAGTAAAATTATGAGAAAGAGTGACGATTTAGAGGGCGTGTCAGGAAGTGGGTAAGAGAAAGGTAGGGAGAGTGAAGCAGACGGAGAAAGGAGCAAGAGAGAGAGAGAGAGAGTGAGCGGATGCAAGTTAGGAAGATAAGAGATGACTATTGACGTTACATTTAAACTCCTTGAGTCGAGGGAAGCAAATAAACGGAGGAGAATTCCACAGGCGGAAAGTGCGAGAATAAAGCTGATGGAGTAGAATTTCTGTTTACATTTTATTGGTTTCACAGGAAAAGAGTGGGACCTAGTTGCTAATCTTGTGGAGATTCATTCAAAAAGTCCTAAGCCTCACCAATAAAGAAGAGGTATATCTGAACTTTTTTTTATTGTGGAAAAACACTATAACTTCTTATGAAATTAGGTGATAGGTGTACGACAAATCTAAAAACAGACAAAACAGAAACTCAAGCAGTCATATAGTATCTGTAAAAGACCCTAAAAAAAACAAAAAAAACATGGTATGGACACTTGCTGAGGACTTCCCTTCCCATACAACTGTAAAGAAGTGGCCTGCAGAGTTCAATCAGAACAGGGACAGCAATCAGAACAGGGACAACAAAAAAGATGACCTTCGATCAGGATGTCCGAAAACCTCAACCACTAATGAACAAGTTGATGCATTCAACGTATAATTTTGAATGAGAGAATTCTCAAAGCAGATAACTAAGCCCATAGGTATTAGTTTGCTTCTTTTTTTGTTTTTTTTTAATTATTTCGCCTCAAGCAAGGCATTCTACTGCCACTGTTGCGCGGGGGTTTACAAAGGGGAAAGTTATGAGAAAGAGGGGTTAGTTAAAGAAAATGTCAGGAGGAGGGTAATAGACGAATGAGGATACCGAGGATAGGAGTGGGGTAGTGGGAAACGAACTTGAGAGAATGGATGCGATTTAGTGTGATAGGAGATGTCTATTGACCTTACATTTAAATTCCTAGAGATTGTAGTTGTCGGGGAAGCAAGTATATGTAAGGGAACCCCACAGGCTGGAAGTGCGAGAAAAGTTTAGATTCGGTCGATACTGTTTTAATTGAGGTCTGGTTGATGGGCAAACTGCTATCAGCAAGATGGGTCTCCAAAATACTGGCACTAGAGCCAAAGCTGTAAATGGTTAACATTTCCAGAACACAACTCGCTTCCAGGTTGACCCTGATAATTCTTCCTGTAGATTGATGTAATGAATATATAGTGAATATGCCTATACCTTGGTTCCCTCTTACAGTAATGTGTCAGCCATAAATGCGACTCGAGGTCTACGTCCAGAGGTCTACTGGTCTATATCCATAGGTCTACGACTAAAGGTCTACGTCTATTCACTACGCTTACGTCTCAGGATACTGCACATGACGAGTAACGTTCATTATGTCTACTTACTATATTGACCCACCCTGTTGCATTTGATCCCACGTTTTCCTTGCCCTCCCAAGTTATCTTTTAGATATTAGGAGTTTTATCAGGGAGTCATTGTTAGCTCCTCCCAAAAGTCTTACAATCCAAAAATATTTCTTGTTTTAAATAATATGCAAAAGGTGCAAATAAACCTATATATATATCGTCATTAAACAAAATTGGACACAGTAAAAAAACCCATTCGAGTTTCACGCGATCGCGATCATCAAATGAACAGAACGTTCTGTTTGCGCAATTACGTTACCTTCTGCCAAAACAGTCATATCTCTTTCGAAACTTGCCCAATCGTGTATCCCATACGCCACTTACCTGACTGATATCCTACTTCCACCGAACGCCCATAGCCCAGGGGTAGAGTCGCCGACTGACGCCATTTCGGTCGGGTTTCAATCCTGGGTAAAAAATCAATCGGAGTCTAACCGTACTGATGAGATGTGATACGGCGAAACAAATCTGTCTGCGGATGACTATATATATATATATATATATATATATATATATATATATATACTCTAGTATTATTCTGAACTTTGCGAGTTTTATGCAACGATGACTAGTGTCTGTTTTTATTTGATTGATTGATTTAAGTATTTAATTTTAATAGACACACAACTCTCTTCGTTTTGATCTTACTAATATTATTGTTTCTTATATATATATATATATATCAAGGTGAAGAAAACCAAGAGTTTTACAATACCGAGTTATCTGACATTTTTTTAAAAAAGGTTCTCAATAAAATAAATATTGTAGAGCATAATATAATTTATAATTAAAAATACATTGCGACACGGAAACATCAGTATTTCGACATTGCTATCTCGCCATCAGGCAATATTAGATCATAGTTATAAAAATGATTTTATTTTGAATATAAGAAACAATACATTTGTTATTCATGTATGTTGACGACAGAAATATTTATGTGCGTATTTAATTTAACTAATCAGAATAGAGATCCAATTTAAATTTGATAAAAGATTATATTTTGGGGGGAATACATGATTTCTTCTTTCAATCTTAATAGCAAGAGTGTCAGTCGATCAAAACCCCTGTCTAGACTGCATTTCCGTTGATATATCCCATTATTATAACTAATCAGAATAGAGATCCACTTTGAATTTGAAAAAAAAGTTTATATTTTTGAAGAATACATGATTTCTTCTTTCAATCTTAACGGCAAAAGTGTCAGTCGATTAAAAACCCCCGTCTAGACTGCATTTCCGTTGATATATCCCATTATTATAACTAATCAGAATAGAGATCCACTTTGAATTTGAAAAAAAAGTTTATATTTTTGAAGAATACATGATTTCTTCTTTCAATCTTAACGGCAAAAGTGTCAGTCGATTAAAAACCCCTGTCTAGACTGCATTTCCGTTGATATATCCCATTATTATAACTAATCAGAATAGAGATCCACTTTGAATTTGAAAAAAAAGTTTATATTTTTGAAGAATACATGATTTCTTCTTTCAATCTTAATGGCAAAAGTGTCAGTCGATTAAAAACCCCTGTCTAGACTGCATTTCCGTTGATATATCCCATTATTATAACTAATCAGAATAGAGATCCACTTTGAATTTGATAAAAGATTATATTTTGCGGGGAATACATGATTTCTTCTTTCAATCTTAATGGCAAAAGTGTCAGTCGATCAAAACCCCTATATAGACTGCATCTCCGTTGATGTAAACAGTATTGCTAAAAAGTTTTTTTGCTTTAGTTTCCTCTGTATCTCAACATTTTCTAAAACACACACACATATAGAGAGAGGATATATATATATATATATATATATATATATATATATATTATAAATTATGTTTTAGAACATGTACATAATTTCTTCTACATATGTCCTCTTCCCTACAATCATATGTTTGTTTCAGTATTTAGATTTCAACACTTCCTCAGGGGAAATAAAGGTTTGGAATCATTCTCTGTTTATATTAGGTTCGTTGTTTTCGTGGGGGTTGTTTGGGGTTATTGGTAATCAAGTGAATGTCTCGTTTTGATCGTTTGACGTTTGAGGAATTTGGTGTGTAAGTGAGAAATTGTTGATTAATGGTATTATCTGTTGGAATGTATGTTTTATCTTTTTATCAGTTGGATATATCTTTTGGTTAGGATTTCTAAGAGGTTAGGATTTCTAAGAGGGCGGTGTTGAGTGGTCATTTTTATGGTTGGCTATCATTATAAAAAATCGATCCAATGAATCCTTAAAGGAAGGTCTATCACTAAAGCCTACACCAATAACCTTACTTAAATACAAAAATATTCCGTACTAGAAAAATCAAAATTAAATAAATGGCTCCCAAACTTGAAAAAGAATCAAAATTCATACATTCAAAATCAAGATTAAATATACTACTTCAGAATAATTATATCATACACAAAAATAGACTGTAAGCACACGTAAGACTTAACCCTACAATCACTCAAAAAAAAATACTAGGAATTTGAATAAATATTTTTATTATTATAAAAGATAAAAGATGCTACAGAAAAATCGATGTAATAAATCCTTAAAATAAGATCTAATGCTCGCAAAAATATCTAAATAAATAAAAAATATATAAATAATTAAAAGAAATAAATGAGATTCCAAACGATAATTTATAGAAAAAAGAAGATAAAAAGAAAAATGGAAAGAGGAACGAATTAAAAGACAAAACCGATCCTCTAAACTTAAAATTAAGATTAAACATACAACTTTATACAAAAAACTGATAAAACGTTAATTCGCATTTATTTCCCCAAAAATACAAATTTAGATTTCTTGAAATAACTTCGCCCAAATACAATTATACTCTAAACTTGAATAAAAGGAAAAAGAAGAAAAGAAGAGGAAGAGAGAGGAAAAAAAAGAGAAAAAGGTAAAATAAGGGAAAAAAAAGGGGGAAAAGGGAGAAAGGGGAAAAGGAGAAGAGAAAGAAAAAGAAGGAGGAAAGAGGAGAAGAGGGGTATATGTGTGTGTATATATACATATATATTTTTTTTTTTCACCCGAAAAAATCTAATTTGGAAAGAAAAAACACCCCACCCCTATCACGTCTATGAAAACCTAGACACAGGATCAAAGTAAATGCATGAATTACCAGCAGACATCAACCAATTAAATGATAGCCGACCATAAAAATGACCGCTCAACAGCGCGCTCTTAGAAATCCTAACCAAAAGATATACCCAACTGATAAAAAGATAAAACATACATTCCAACAGATAATACCATTAATCAACAATTTCACACTTACACACCAAATTCCTCAAAAGTCTAACGATCAAAACGAGACATTCACTTAATTACCAATAACCCCAACCAACCCCCACGACAACAACGAACCTAATATCAACAATGAATGATTCCAAACCTTTATTTCCCCTGAGGAAGTGTTTAAATCCAAACACTGAAACAAACATATGATTGTAGGGAAGAGGACATATATAGAAGAAATTATGTACATGTTCTAAAACATAATTTATAATAAATATTCACTGCTCTATACACCATATATCGAGCAATGTTTTAAATTAATGTTTTGAACGGAAAAAAATTTTCTTTTTTCTCTCCTCATTCTATACTCACTCGGATATATATATATATATATATATATATATATATATATATATAATTCAATTTGTTTTTTTATTTAAAATTAATATAGTTTGCATTGCGACATGGAAATGGAAATTTTGATGTTTAGAGATTTTTACCTCGTCATCCGGCAATGTTAGCACATTGTTGTGAAAATGATTTTCATTTGAATATAAGAAACAATACGTTTGTTATTTATGGATGTGGAAAGACAGAAAAAATTATGTGTGTGTTCAATTTAACTAATCAGAATAGAGATCCACTTTAAGTTTGAAAAAAAGTTTTATATTTTTGAGAATAAATAATTTTTTCTTTCAATCGTAACGGCCAATCGTAAATGTCAAACTAAATTTTAAGTTAGTTAAGTGCCATGTCGTATACTCACATGTGTGATTATGTTTCGAAAGAGGCATGACTGTCTAGGCAGATTTTCTCACAGTAGGTTGCCATTACTTTTTCAGGTAAACCAAGGCTATAGAACCCAATCTGTCCTGCTATTTATTACATAGCTGGAGGGATCAGGAAGAGGAGGCAGATCAGTATTTTTCTCAAGAGATTTTTTGCACTTAAGTGAATGCAACGAATTCGACTGGAATTCGAACTCGGCTCTCCGATTTTTGTTCCAAGCCAACATCCACTACACCACATGGCACTGCGATTCAGCTTTTTATTTAATTTTCCTTTTTGTTCGCATAAGTATTTTCCTGTCTGGATATAATGTTTGTGAGAATAGTACTAATTGTCTGTTTACCGGAAAACTTTTTCCGCTATTCTATTCACCATTTTTAAGTTTTCTTTTAACTGAATGTCTACATTTTTAATATGTTGGATATATTCTCTAATTTTCCAAACATGGTCAGCACATTGTTGCCGTGTTCATTGTTGATATTTTTAAGTTTTAGCTTTTCTTTTTTATTATTTTATTTTTTTCATTATTTTTACTAATTTTTAACATTTGGATGAGGCTATTGGATGTATTTTTCCACAAGTGTGTTGCAGACACGCACGCACACACACACACACACACACACACACACACACACACACATATATATATATATATATATATATATATATATATATAAGTAGAAAGCGTTTGTCTGTTTAAGTAAGCAGATTCATACCGACTTCTAAGTTTCGTTAGAACACAGCTATGATGTCCTCACTTGTCAGAGTCATTTACCGTTAGGTTCCAGTGTTTTCTACTTTATATACATGGAGTTAATTTTGTAGGTGTGTTCAATGCTCTAACTATCCGATATCGAACACTTTATGATAAAAAAAACCCTGCTTGCCAAAATATATTTTATCAGTTAAACCATTGAGAGAAAAAAATCCTTGACGCTAAATATAACCAGAATTTAAAATGTATATATATATATATATATATATATATATATATATATATATATATACGTATCTATAATGCAGTACATATATACATATTTACATGGGCGTATTATGACATACAAAATAATCAATAATATGCATTATATATAATTACTTTCGTGTATTGCTGGGACAGTGTCTTTAACTTTTTTTTTGTTGTTTTTTAATGAAAAAAGCACCTAAAAGGCAAAATTAAGTAAATTCTATTTCTGCTTCCTACAATTCTCCATAGCATTTTAGGCGGACATTTTAATCAAAATGTCTTTGCGTGAAAAGAAACTGTCGTATGTAGAAGGGCCATCAGGTAAAATTGATTACAATTGAACCAATTTCTCAAATTCATACTTCGACAGCGTAACTAAAGTCTACGATTAATGACTTTTATTATTCGAACTTAACTCTTACAGGAAAAGCGACTTCATCAAAATAAAAAAGGACTATTTGGTGGCTTGTCTTCATAACTTTATAGTAAAACCCAATATGCGTATGTACGAGGTTTGATTGAAACGTTTGGTCCTGGGTATGACGGTATACTGCATCCGGCAGCAAGGCCACTTATTGAGAGGTGGTGAGGTACATGGAACCACCTTTTAGTTGCTGTTGTTCTCAGGTCCACCCTGATTCGGGGTGGTTGCACCTGTTAGGGTCCCAGCTATGGTCAAATAGTTGACCCCTAAACTGGGTTCAAAACACTATGAAACTATAAAAATAGACTTTTATAGAAAAATATACACTTTTGAATGAAAGATATTACCAACGGTACAGCTTTGAAGAGAAAATTATTACCATGACATATTTTTGAAGGAAAAAAAATTATCATCAGCAATAAATTTTTGAATACAAAAACCGGAAGATATTTTCAGTTTCTAAAACAAAAACTTTCATCAAAATCTGACTAAATCCCTTTCTTACTATAAATTAACATTAAAAAATACTTTAAAACCCTACCTTTTTGGCATTAAATAACCCAAAGAGGTTGATATGCCGTTAAACAAAGCTCACTCACTCACTCACCTTGACTAAAAAGTCGATAGGCTGGCTTTGAATAATTTAGGATAGAAGCGTAGAATCTTGCTCATATTATTTTCAAATTCATAACAGTATTTTTTCTTTCCAGATAAACTAAGAGCTGACGGTTCATATAAGACTTCAGAGGTAATTATTAGCAATATCTCTTGAAAAGGACAAATGGCGGTACTATTAAATAATTGCTGAAAAAATGTTAAGCTCCTCAAAGCTTTCATGATTAACTGGTTGCTACATTAGGAAATGGCAAAAGTAGGCAGCAGATTTTAAAAGATAATGAGTCTCGAAGATGATAAAAGACCTGGACGTCCTCCAGCTACCAACAGAGAGATAACATTGATCCTGTTCACCACATAGCAATGGATAACAGGTGATTGAATATAAATAAAATAATTAATGTGATTAGTACGTGGGAGAATTCAGAATATTAGGCACAATGAATTTGGTGTTACGAAGGTTTCTTGTCGGAGGGTGACAAATTATCAAAAGCGTATCTGAGTGGTTACATAATGGGAAAATGTGACATTACTTAAGAAAGATCCAGCCTTGAACTTCTTTTCTAATCTAGATTAGAATGAGTGTTGAGATCATCACTTTCAGCCAGGGACAAACACAGCCGTGAAAACACTATTTCTAGAAAAGAATGGCAAGGTCGTTTTATCTCCATTTTTTATCATATTGTGTTTATTGATTATCTTCGAAAAGGTCACATCATTAATGGGAAGTACTATGTTAATATGCTGAGGCAGTTACGAAAGCCTTTTAAGTCCAAAATACCAAGGAAAACAGACGATTTTTTGGTTTGTTTCATCCGGACAATACACTATCCCTTGTCTATTTTTAGATTTGTCGTACACCTATCACCTAATTTCATGAGAAATGATAGTGTCTTTCCACAATAAAAAAGTTCAGACATAGCTCTTCTTTATTGGTGAGGCTTAGGACTTTTTGAATGAATCTCCACAAGATTAGCAACTAGGTCTCATTCTTTTCCTGTGAAACCAATAAAATGTAAACACAAATTCTACTCCATCAGCTTTATTCTCGCACTTTCCGCCTGTGGAATTCTCCTCCGTTTATTTGCTTCCCTCGACTCAAGGAGTTTAAATGTAACGTCAATAGTCATCTCTTATCTTCCTAACATGCATCCTCTCTCTCTCTCTCTCTCTCTCTCTCTCTTTTTCTCTTACTCCTTTCTCCGTCTGCTTCACTCTCAGTACCTTAACCCTTCTCTTACCCATTTCCTGGCGCGCCCTCTAAATCGTCACGCTTTCTCAAAAGTTTCCTCTTATACTATCCCCTGCGCACCAGTGGCAATAGCCTGCCTTTCTTGGAGCGATGTGATTGTAAAATAAGATTCTCACCTGAACGCGACATTACGACCAAGTGCCTTTACTCCTGTAACGGGCTCTAAATATAAACTACTGGTGTGTTAATGGAATTAAAACAAAACCTTCCTTTCAAGTTATTTTATTTAGAGATAATTCTTAAGGCTATCTGTGTCCATGAGTTTTAGTTTACCTACTTTAATGATATTTATATAATTATTATTTAATTTATTTATTTCTAGCTAAATCCCCGTCTTACAAACTTAATAATTATTTCATTTCATCCGGACAATACACTAGCACTTGTCTATTTTTTTGATTTGTCGTACACCTATCACCTAATTTCATAAGAAGTGATAGTATCTTTCCACAATAAAAAAATGTCCAGCTTTGGCTCTTCTTTATCGATGAGGCTTAGGGCTTTTCGAATGAATCTCCACAAGATTAGCAACTCATTTACTGTGAAACCAATAAAGTTGGTTTCAATGCCTGCAGTTCAGCTTTCGACTTGTTGATCACACACCCTATTCTCCTAATCTGGTCTCATTTGAATATCTTCTGTTCCCCAACATGAAAGAACACTTGACTGAGAACCGGTAATCTTGTGATGATGACTTCATATTTGCTGATGATAACTTTTTGTGGATAGCATTTAATAAAAGATACTTTACCAATGCGTTCCAAGCACTACAATGAAGAAGTGTGTGAATCGCAAGGGGAACTATGTTAAAAAATAAGCCTCATATTCTCACATTCGATGAGAGTATCTTCGTCCCCTTGTGTATTTTTCGGCCAAATTCATATATAACTGTCACTCCGTTCGTATCGATAAACTTCAAATTTCGCCATTAGTGCTGTCGAAAAAGAGTTACATTGGTTTTAATTAGAAGCATACGTTGAGAAAAGTCCTCCAATCGGAATATAAATAATACAGTAAACAGACGGTGCGTCGGAGAGATTTTCCTGGGCTATTCATTTTTATATTACTTGATAAAGTGAGGAAAAACTTGAAGCAACTGAAATGTGGTTCTACAGAAGGATGCTGAGTATATCATGGATCGAGCATGTGGGCAATGATGAGGTCTTGGAAATGATGGAAACAAAAAGGAAATTAATACTGAGCATCAGGAAGAGACAGCTGAAGTTCCTGGGACAAGCAATGAGGAAGGAGGGCTTGGAGGATCTGATACTAACAGGCCAGATAGAGGGAAAGAGAGGCCGGGGAAAGCAACGGATAACATATTTGAAGGACTTAATCAGGTGGATGACGGAACGAGGATTGCATGGTGTAACAGGAGAAGGTATGCTCAGAGCCACCAGGGATAGGTAAACGTGGAAAGCCATGATCGCGTACGTCCTGAATATATATTTTTCAATCATATTTTCGCCGGTCAAGGTAATATATTACATGTGAACTTGCTCTGCCATGTACCACTGCTTCCCACCCGAACCAGTAAAATTAGATGAAATTCACATTTTTATTTTGCATTTGCGCTGTCACAGTTGGTCTTCTTATATTCACCGGGGAAATTTTTCAAAACAAATATGCTGCACGCATCAAAATACACCTGATGGAGTCGGGGAGGCACAACGGCTAAAACATTAGACTGTTGTTTTTAGACTAATACATCAGGAGCTTTTAATTAAATGCAGAAACGTTTGCATCATTTAAGACAGGAGGACATCTAGAGACAGTCGTTTTTTTTTTTCTAGGCTCCATGAACTAACTCACCTCTGGCATCACTTATATAGATTTTTCACGCTAGTTTAATTACAAAGCGAGCAGTCATCATCTGATTATGCCTTTCCACCGAGGGTTTTGCTAACCTGCAAATGCTTCCTTTTTATTGCTTTATGTACTAACATTTATCCAAAAGATAATTCAATCTCTACCGCAGAATTTTTTTTTTTCTGATAACCCCCTTCAGATTTTTTCGTTTATTTTCACGGCTTCTGCTCGGATGAACTTAGCTCAATGGCGCCTCCTATATATGAAATTCTTCTTCTTCTTCTATGTGCCCTGTCCCTTCAGGACGTAGGCGATCATGGATCTCCACGTCTCCCTATCCCTTGTGGCTCTTAGTATGTTTGCTCCTGTTGCTCCTGGCAACCCCCGTTCCGTCATCCACCTGATCAGACTCTGCAGATATGTTATCCGCTGCCTTCCTCTGTCTCTCCTTCCTTCTATCTGACCAGTCAGTATCAGGTTCTCCAGGCTCTCCTTCCTCATTGCATGTCCCAGGAACTTCAGTTGTCTCTTCCTGATGCTCAGCATCAATTTCCTTTTGTTGCCATTCTTTCTAACACTTCGTCGTTGCTTGTATGCTCAGTCCATGATATCCGTAGCATCCTTCTGTAGAACCACATTTCGGCCGCTTCCAGTTTTTTCCTCATTTTCGATGATATTGTCCAGCATTCACAGCCGTACTGAAGAACTGACATCACGTAGCAGTCCAGCACTCTTTTCTTCGTTTCTATTGAGATCTTCCTGTGTGTTAGTATTTTGCTCATCTTCTGGAACGCGTCCTTTGCCATGCCAATTCGCCTTCGGATCTCCGTGTCGCACTTTCCATCTCCTGTTAGAACACTTATTACTCGAGCCAAAATATTATCAACTAGGTCGCGCTAAAACATAATCCATACATCACTGTAAGCTTTTGAATATTTACTACAAAATGGGAGGTGAAAAATGTTTTTGTGAACGTGACCGATGACGCAAATAAGTTTGGAAAGCCCTGATGTAACCCAAAGAACTTGAGCCATTCCTTTAATAACTTTTCGTTCAGTATCTGCTATGAGGGATTAAATACTACAAAGTGGCTAAGATGCGTTTGATATCAGCTGAGGAAAGGTATATGTGCTGATAGCTGAAAGAGCAATGTTTGATAAATATTGAAATACCATTGTACATTACAAGGGATTAAATCTAGAACACCCAGTGAGGATCTGACTCATTTCTTAATAACAACAATAAACCATACAATTTTCTTAAACATTAACTGACTCGGATGTGTCTCAGAACGATTAAATATGAACTTATTTATAAATCGGACTTTTTCTCTGTGTGTATGTGTCTGTGTGTGTGTGTCTATAGACTCCGAAACGGCTGAACCGATTTTCTTGAAAATGTACACAGTTGTACTATAAGCGTTTGCGAGTGTTCTTAGCAAGATTTTGTGTCAAGGTACCTCCGAAAAATATCGAAAATCGATAATCGAAAAATTCGGGTTATAGAAGAAGTGGTCCGATTTTAATCAAATTTTACACACTCATAGACAGAGACATAAGAAACGATATTCAGAAGTTCCAAGATTGCAGTTCTTACCATAGTGCAGAAAATCGATAATATATATATATATATAAAAGGCAAGATGTTTGTGTGTGTGCCTGTTTAACTGTATGTATGTCCTTTATACAAACCCACAATTTTTATCCGATTCTCACCAAACTTCACACAAATATTTTTTTAGGCTGAGTCTGAGCTCCAGGACCATGGATTAGTTTTAAAGCTTTCATTACACCCGAGCAACGCCGGGGTATACTGTTAGTTTGATAATAAACGAATAATTCTTATTACATATTAATCATATGTATGAAGTTGTGTGTGTGTGTGTGTGTGTGTGTGTGTGTGTGTGTGTGTGTGTGTAAAAGAAGAGAGAGCGAGAGAAAAAGAGAGAAAGAAAATATTTAACAGGTTCAGTGTGTGTGTATGTGTAATGGGAAGAGAGGGTGAGAGAGAAAAAGAGAGACGAAATATTTAACAGGTTCAGAGCAAAATTAAAACATTGCTTACATTAGAAGCTGCGAAAATTCACACGAATTTCTATAAACTTACTGTAGTTATTTAAGCGTTTTTATAGGTAAGACTATAAAATAAGCTTTACAAAACTGACATTACGCATGTAAATGTCATATCCCAAAGGAAAAATAATTCTTCAAAATTCTTCAGTATAGATAAACAAACTAGAGATGTCATTTCCGTTTAGAATCACGTTTGTTTGTGTACAGAAACCAAATTATAGTTCAACAATTTGAAATATAGAGTTACATGTGATTAGGTTAAGTGTATATTGATTATCATAAATTTCAATCGGGGACGTCTTTTTTATAATCTTATTGCTCCAAGCAAGGCATTTTACTGCCACTGTTGAGCAGGAGGTGACAGTTTAAATGGGGTGTCAAGAAGAGTTTAAGAGAAGGGTGAGAATACTGAGAGAGAATGCAAGTTAATGAGATAGGCGATGACTATTGACTTTATATTGGAATTTTGAAGATTGTAGCCGTCGGAAAAGCAAGTAAACGGAAGGGAATTCTGCAGGCGGAAAGTGCGAGAAAAGAAGCTGATGCAGTAGATTTTGCGTTTACATTTTACTGGTTTCACAGTAAAAGGGTGAGACCTAGTTGCTAATTTTGTGGCTCGAGTAAATTCATATATAGGAGGTACCAGTGAGCTAAGTTCATCTGAGCAGAAGCCGTGAAAGCATTTGTAGAAGAGACGCAAGGAAGCCACATTGCGCCGGTGAGAAAGTGACTGTATCCGACCTACCACGTCAGGATCGATCACATGATAGATTCTCCGTTGGGTTTTATCAAGGACACCTAGGTGGATAGCAGGAACACCCGACCAGATATGGCAGCAGTATTCAATTCACGGGCGGATGTTGGATTTTATGTGCAGGATTGTTTTAGACGGAAAAAAATTCCTGGACTTGCACAGAAAACCGACCTTCTTAGCAGTGGATTTAGCTGTTGGCATAAGAAGAGATAATCAATGATAACTTGAAAGTTCATCGTCAACTTAAGAGATACTAAATATGTTTTGTACTCGCTGTCAAAAGAATGAGAAAACCCGAAGGTTTACCTGGAAGATAATTTCAATGTGATTGGTCCCGACCTGGTAGCTCGACTCCAACCACTTTCTTATCGGTAGAATGTGGCTTCCTTCTGTCTCTTCTACAAATATTTTCATGGCTTCTGCTCCGAAGAACTTAGGTCACTGGTGTCCCCACCACGAGAATTTACTCGAATAACCAGACTGGCATCAAGGTCCCACACTATACCAGTTAGATCAATGAAGGCGACAATTCTACTCCATTAGCTTCTTTTCTCGCGTTTCATTCGCCTAAAAAAATGAATAAAATTATATATAAATTATAAAATAATATAAATTATAAGACATAAAATTATTATAACTATATTTATAATGTAATACTACTAATAGTTATTTTTAATTTGTATTAAAAAGTATGATTTACCATTTAATTTTCTACTGTAGATACATCCCATTATCTTTAAAACTAAATTTAATGTTAAATTTTCATGTCATGTTTTTCTAAAAAAGCAGATTAACTGCAATAGACGTTGGTGTTGATCTAAGGCGTTACTTTTAACTTTCTTTCTCTCACTACTTTTATGAGCGAGGAAATACTTTGTAGATTACCGTTACAAGTGTCTATTCTCTGGATGAATTTGAATATTAACTGTTGTATCATTTAGGTCTGATGAGTAGCAAGTTTTTGGCTGCAAAATATGTATCACCCATCAATATTGTATAATATCTAAATTTTTTCTAAATTATATTGCTCTGTTAAATTAAATAAATAAATTTAACATTAAGTTCCTTAGAGTTCGTCTCTTTCGGAATTTACCTGACTTAAATACCAAATATTCTAATATATATATATATATATATATATATATATGTGTGTGTGTGTGTGTGTGTGTGTGCGCGCGCGTGTGTGTGTGTGTGTGTATATATATATATATATATATATATATATATATATATATATATATTCATCCGCAGACAGATATATGGATATGAAACGAAAAATATGTGCAACGTTCAAAATATTAATTTAAAACTGTGGTCAATAGAATAATAGAGCAATGAATATTTATTACAAAATATACTTTACAACAGGTACAAACTACGATTTACTACAAAATTGTATATTTTCTTTCGACGTTGAAAGAACAATATCTCATCAGGTAGTTAATAATTAATATCCTTTGACCTCATACGAAAAGATTTTCAAAAATAAAAGGAAGTAAGTTTTTAATTTTTTTTTTGAAAAATAACGTTTATTACCATCATTATTAACTACATGATGAGACATTGTTCTTTCAATGTCGAAATAAAATGCACAGTTTTGTAGTTGATTGTAGTTTGTACATGTTCTAAAGTATAATTTATAATAAACATAGATTTATATAATTTCCGTAACAATATCAATATATATATATATTTTTACGGAAATTAACAAAGATTAACGAAATGGTTATAAACAACGGACAATTTGAAATTATTTGTTTGAACATTATTTTTGATCGATAATCGTATTTAAGTAGATAATCTTTCCATAATAAACAGTATTATATATTTATTTCAATCGGCCTGATTATTTACGATAAATTTTTATCACGAAAATCCTGCCGAATTACACACATTTTCGTAACAAAAATTTATCGTAAATAATCAGGCCGGTAGAAATAAATATATATACTGCTTGATTATAAACAGATTGTCTACTTAAATACGAGTATCGATCAAAAATAATGTTCAGACAAATAATTCCATATATATATATATATATATATATATGTCCTTTCACACACATATGTTTATATAGAGAGAAAAATGATAACGACGAAGAACAAACACAGAAAACGTAAGTGGTGCTGCTTATCCAATAAGTACACGAATATGTTGCATGAAGAAAGGACACCTTAAAAGTGCTGCAAAGCCTATATATATATATATATATATATATGGTTATGTCAATTTTTCATTGCGACATGGAAATTTTTATGTTTCGAGATTAATTCTCATCATCAGGCAATGTTGGTGTTGTTGTACAGATGATTTACATTTAAATGAGAATTAATCTCGAAACATAGAAATTTCCATGTCGCAATGAAAAATTGACATAAACATATAATTATATTATATTATATCAAACGTTATAATACTCATTATATTGAGCACTTTTTATAATAAAATAAATGCCAGAGCACTCAAAATATAAAAAAAACTTGAGTCCTCTTCACTTGGAAATATATCTATATATATATATATATATATATATGTGTGTGTGTGTGTGTGTGTGTGTGTGTGTGTGTGTGTGTGTGTACCAATACTACGTCAGTGCGGTTTCTATTCTAGGAAAAAACAATAGTATGTGTGTTTCGTTTTATGCTTAAATGTCGTCCTCTTAAATTTCGCCTTAGGTTCTTTCGTTAAGAAAATTATCACAGTTGCAGACGTTTCTGAAATCAGTTGTCCTATAAAATAATATGCCCCACCTCACAACCCCCACAAAAAAAATAATACATTGTTCATGAGGACTCAAGTTGAAATCTTCTCATAAATTTTTATAAACCGAAATAAATCAGTTGAAAGATCATTAGAAAAAGGGCCTGAAGGTTCATCTGTAATATCCCGGATTTGAATGTTGAAACCATAAATTATTCCTGGCAAGCATTTAAATTGCTATTTGTGGTTGAAAGCCTATATCATTATCGACTGGATTTGTCCTCAGACAAATAGTGAGGTGGACATTAGTAGATTATTACTTCGTATTATTTATATACGTCATTTGCACAATCTGTAAGCAATACTTTCTCGGAAAAAAATTGGACGCGTTTTCTATATTCGGTGATGGCCGTAAAAATTACATAAAAATACACAAAAAATAACAATAAAATAAAAATGAATATGTGGGATTATAGTTTGCAAGACAGTGGACAAAGGGTGGGAATTTAATGGATGAAGGTGATGTTTTTATGGGCAATCGATACATCGTTTTCTGACATAAAATGTGAGCGATCGGAATTTCAACTCAGCAGAATTAGGAAAAAATGGTTATAAATACCTCAATCCTTTTTTGAGAAAAGAGCAAAAGATGGCAGTGATAATTCATTATGATGTCCTTTCTTCATTCTTAGGTATTTCATGTTTTTTTATTACCTTCTTATCAGCCTACTCTTTATCTATCGATCTATCTATCTATCTATCTATCTATCTATCTATCTATCTATCTATCTCAGCTTTTTTATATATCTATCTACCTTAGTCTGTTCATATCTATCTATCTATCTATCTATCTATCTATCTATCTATCTATCTAAGTTAAATTTTCGGCACTTCGGCATGGTTCAATGGTTAGCAGGCTTAGCTCGCTAAGTCAATTATGACTAAAAAGCAAGTTTTATCCTCGTTGTGGATCCGGGTGAGGAATCACACTAAATAATGAACACCAAAACAGATAGTTGACATAGAAAAATTGGTTATATTGAATGAAAATATACAAAATGGAAAGCATGTTAGTAATTCAGGAATACGATTAGTAAGGTATATATATATGTATATATATATATATATATATATAGTCATCCGCAGACAGATCTGATTCGCTTTATCACAGCTCATCAGTACGGTTAGACTCCGATTGCTTTTTAACCCAGAATTGAAACCCGACCGAATTGGCATCAGTCGGAGATGATACCTCTGGGCTATGGGCGTGCCGTAGAAGAAGACAGACTTTTTGGCGTGTACATTGTATATACTCGCCCAATAGCCAGAGTGCTCTCATCTATTACTGAATGAACGATGCGTATATTCCAGAGTAGCCACTGTTTTTCAAAGTCTACCATTCTTCCAGAGTGCTCAATCAGGGTGGGTGTGAGAGCGTAAATAGTCATCCGCTTGTATATATATATATATATATATATATATATATATATATATATATATATATTAATCGTATCACCCCCGAGCAAGGTGGTAACGCCACTGCTGTGCAGGAGGCTACGTAATAGTGAAAAAATTGGAAAAGAGAAAGCCGGAAACCACATCTTAAACAGGGAACAAAGGATGAGTCTCTTCACCTCTTCAATAGACGTGGGTGGAGTGCGAACCGGGCGATAGGTTAGTCTATCTACTCCAATTGAAAAGAAAAAAAAACAAAGTGAGAAGATTGGAAAAGAGAAAGCCGGAAACCACATCCTAAACAGGGACCAAGGGATGAGCCTCTTAACCTGTTCAATAGACGTGGGTGGAGTGTGAACCGGGCGATAGATAGATCTATCTACTCCAATTGAAAAAAACAAAACAAAGTGAGAAGATTGGAAAAGTGAAAGCCGGAAACCACATCCTAAACAGGGAAATGAGTCTCTTCACCTCTTCAATAGACGTGGGTGGAGTGTGAACCAGGCGATAGGTTAGTCTATCTACTCTAATTGAAAAGAAGAAAAAGAACAAAGTGAGAAGATTGGAAAAGAGAAAGCCGGAAACCACATCCTAAACAAGGAACAAAGGATGAGCCTCTTAACCTGTTCAATAGACGAGGGTGGGGTGTGAACCGGGCGATAGATAGACCTATCTACTCTAATTTTTGATAAGGCCAAAAATCTTCCTGTCCAATTTTCAGTGTCATACATGATACATGTTTGGCGATCATATCTCTTTCAATCCCTGACTGACTAGGCAGACTTTTCTGCAGTAGGTTGCCATTTCTTTCTGCAGTGGACAGGTTGCCAACCATGGCTATAGAACCCAATCTGTTTTATTTAACCCATGGCTCGACGGATAAGAGACGGATTAATATCTTTCTCAAGTGTATTTTTGCATAAGTGAATGCAACGAATTCAACTGTAATTTGAACTGTTGTCTGATTTCTCATTTGAAGCCAATATTCATTGCACCACGATGCAGCTGTCCCTGATTTTAGCAACCATGTCTTCTAATCTATTCAAATAAAGTGTGACGCCATCTTTGTCAGCCTATGGTTCACAGGAACTATGTATAGCTTTCTTCCCTCTCTGGTGATTCAAAAGATTCAGTAATGTGGTTGATTGGTGGATTGATCTCTTTAATCTTGACCTGCCTTACCCCACGTTGTAATTAGACTGGTCATAAGTAGGCCCAGATTCAATTTGCCTTCAGTATTCCTGCACCAGGCTGGTCCAAATAGAGTAAAAACATACAGTAATAAAAATAAACACTCAAAGTATAAAGAAAAAAAAATCTTTTTTTTAAACATTGAGTATTGTATACAGTAGTTTGTTAGTATTTATTTACATGCAGGGTTGTCAACCTTAAATTATCCCCAAATTGGAGGTGACACTTGATTAAGCTGGTAAAGGTTGGTTTGTGTATTTAGAAGTTTGTTTAGTTGATTTAAGGTTGGCTCAAGGCTGATGTTGGAGTTACACTTTGGCAGTTAGTCATGTGTAGACTTGGGTGATCTCCAGTCTTTTTTGTCTTCTCTTAAAGTCTTTTCTCCAATCTCTCCTTGAGTGATGGTTGTAGGCATTACTTCACCCACAACTTCCTCTTCCTTTTAATAGGTATACCAAAATGTTATTTTCATTATATCTAAACTTTTCACATAGGCATATAGATTCTTGCAAAACATAAACAATGGTACGAAATGTATTATAGTAGTTCAATTAACCACCATGTTATGGCCATTCAAAGTTTGTCAGAAATTATAAAATTTGCCATCGTATGTGCTATTGGTCTAGAAGCCAATTTTAACAGTGTGTAACTAAAAATGCATGCTCCACACAACTGAAACATCCTTACAAATGTAATGTCATTATGTGGTAAATCAAAATTCATACTAGTGAAAGCAATAATTATGAGATCAAACCAGCATAAACATTAGGTAAAAACCCACTGAAAAAAAAGTGGGAAATGACATGAACAGGTAACTTTGTTCATATAGGTTTCATCTCAACAATTAACTCACTGAATCTTTTTAATATGATTCACAGCACATTAGAAACCAAGCTAAACTTTTCTTTTAATAGTAAATCAATAAAAAACTTATTTGGACAATGTAAAAACAGATAGAAACACAATTTGATACTAGGACAAAAAAGTCAAAAGTATACCTCACTAAACTTACTGTCAAAAGTATCCATTGAAAGTACAAGCTTAAAACTTTGCAACTTTACTAAGTTTTGAATGAGGAATTTAAAAAAAATATTTGCCTTCTCTGTAATATCAAAACTTTTTGTCAGACACATTTTAACTTGGAGGTACCTAATTTAGCTATTTTCGACTGTAAAAGGATAAAACATTGCTGATTAGTGGCTGATTGTTAAAGAATATTTCTTAATAACAAGGACAACTTTTTTAACATTTTCTGTTAGATTGTCCAAGGGACCAGAAATTATGCAGTTTTCAACTTAATAAAAAAGGCCAGACAACAAAATTTAGAAACGTTATCTCCAAATTTTTATTGTAAAGCTTTAAACTTCAAAATTTAAAATGAGCAAAATATATTATAAACTGACAGAACATATTTTTTAGGCAGATTTAATGGTCTTCCTGCAGTCCTTCCTTCTTAGTGACTTGTAGTCAGATATATTTTTAACACACTTCTGCTATAGTAATTATATCCAGAACATTCCAAATCCTGCCATCATTTGAAATTTGCATTTCATCAAAAATCTCATCTTATTGACTCAACCTGTGCAATATTATCTGACAAAAACCCTAAAAAAATAATCTTTTCTAACTTTAGTTGGGCTAAAAACTTTATTACAGCACTGGATACCAGTCTTGAAGTGAAGCCGTGTTGAAATAGTATATCCGTGTTATATTATTCTGGCTGAGTAGAGCTCAGAGCTACTATGCCAACTGACGCGGTATTATCTGTGTAACTTCGGTATCGTTCGGTAACTTACGGATCATTCCCGATGTCTCTCCGATAACTGACAGGTCTCATTATGACAGGAGTATATGTATACATACGTCGAGTCCATTATCATAGAAAAAGGGGAGATCTCACAACACCCCCCCACCTGTAGCGTCTTTTTTTGGAGCAGTTAATCTTTTTTTCGATTGGGATCTATGATTAGTAGTTCCCTAAATTTCCGTTTTCTGCTAGTTCTTCTAATTTCTGTATTTACTTAAAGTTCTGAATCTCAAAAGCTTCACAAATTTCTTCCATTGCGTCATCGTTTTCTGAGGATGACAAACTTGGCTCCTCGCTCTTTCCTTTCTGTATTTGATGTATGTGTCTTCTGAGGGTAAATTTATCTCCCTTTATTGTTTACATAACATATCCTGGTCTATGTATTATTGTTCCCGGTTCGCAATAGCCCATATTATTTTTAAATATTCTGAAGAAAACTCGTTCACATTTTTTGAAAGATCTTTTCGTAACTATGGGTGTATTCCAGGTTTTATTTTTGCATGGTAGCAGTTTAACGAAAACAGACCGTATCTTGCGAGCAAAAATCACCTTAGCTGGTGACAGTCCAGATGGTGTCTTTCTGCTTGGAGTAATTCGCTATATTTGTAAGAACTGTTGTAACGCTCTTTCTGTTGGCATATCCCCAGCTTTTTTTAATGCTCTCTTTAGAGTGTCCACGAAATTTTTGGTTTGACCATTCGACCCTGAATGTTAAGGCGTTATTTTTATGTGTGTAACATGGTCGGCTTATTCAGTTTCTTCCATGTTTGTAGGTTGATTATTGTTAAGTTCGAACCTGAATCTAATTGCAGTTTGATCTTCTTATTTAATATTTCATGTTCTATATATTTCCTCGTGTTTTGTTTGTTTTCATAGTTCACTCTAGTAGATCTTACCCTACTCGACTGTTTTTTGTTTCTGCATACCGCTGCTTTATGTTCCATCTTTCCACACGCTAAAGAGCTTTTGTATTTGAACCGACAATCTCTAAACTAATGCAATCCACCACATCTGTAACATGCAGATGTGGGGGGGAGCTTGTTTTTTATTTGATTTCTGTTGCTAGTTGCTTTATATCTTGTAATTTTGTCATTAAATTCTTAATTATATCTTGTAATTTTGTCATTAAATTCTTTTTTATATCTTGTAATTTTGTCATTAAATTCTTGTTTTACTTTAAAGGGAGTGTGAAAGACGTATTTTTTTAAACTTACGAATATGCGCGACTCCCGATTCTTCAATATCTTTACTTTCTATTTTAATACTTAGGCATTAGTGGCAGTGTTAAACCTGATTCATTTTGGAGTTTGGTAAGCATTATTTTTTGCATTTCGCTGTCCTTAGCAACGACTAACTCTTGGACAAATATAAGGCATTCAAAGTTATCTAGAGTTAACTCTGCTAATTTAAAGTCGTCACAATGTTTGTTGACGATTGCTGTGAATGTTGAATAGTCCTCGTTTTAGTCTTTCACGAGATTGGGGCATTTCCACCTTTTGTGGAACAGTCAAATCTTAAAACTGAATAACTCCGTGAGGCATGTCACTGCTTCATCGAACGTTAAGTCGTTTGTCTTCTTTGGCAGGATGTAGTCTATAAATTTTGTATATTTAATTAGAGTAGATAGACTGAATTATCGCCCGGTTCACATTCCACTCACGTCTATTGAACAGGTGTAGAGGCTCATCCCTTGTTCCCTGTTTAGGATGTGGTTTCCGGCTTTCTCTTTTCCAATCTTTTCACTCTTACGTAGCCCCCTGCACACCAGTGGCCTTACCGCCTTGCCCGGGGTGATATGATTAAAAAGAAATTCCTCCGCACCTGATTTCCTGAGCAATAGTCTTACCTATTTTTTGTATTTCTCTCCAGTTTTGACAATCAATATTTAAAAATGTCTTCACAGCGTCTGTAATAGGCTCCAAAATTTTTGTCATTATCATGAGAGTAATCAAAGTCTCTATCGCGTTCCACACGGCGTCTTGCGAAAATGTTGCCTCTTTTTCTGTGTTCCTTTCTTGTGTTTTGATTGTAAATTTTAGTAATAGTTCTTGAAGTTATAATTGTCTTTCTTCGTTTATTCTTTGAATTTCCATTTCTCTTTTCTCTGATTTAATTTGTATTCCATTTGTATTCCTTTGGATGTGCGTTGTGGCGCAGTGGATATCCGCTCGGAATGAAATTTAATAATGACAGCTTGCCAACTTTCTGTTAAGTTAAACATTTCACGCAACTTTCTGTTAAGTTAAACATTTCACACACTGTAGAGGGTCATGATAAATACAATATTCATTATCACTAATAATTTGATTATGTTTCCTAAGTAATAGCTATTTCATCATCGATAGTGCCTTCCATGAACAATTTTTAATACTTAATTTAAAATTTCTAAAATTTAACTATATATATATATATCACACAGATAAAATATTCTTAGAAATTATATATTTTCTATACAATTTTATATAATTGTGTGATTTAGTGCATCAAATTTGGCCGTGTCCCTTTTATGCGTCAGTCTATTCCTTATTTTTGAGTATGTAAATATTTTCTCATAAGATATATTTTGTGTATGCGTGATTTAATCTATGTATTTCTGTGTCTGTAATATTTTATATGTGTGATTGGATGTATCTATTCTCAATTTATTTCCGGTTTAAATAATGCAAGCTTCACTTCCTCTGTTGAAAACCTTTGTTTTTTTTATATTCTGAGTGATTTTTTAAACTTTTCAACGATCTGAATGATACGATGTAACATTACATTGTCGAAATAAATCTTGATTTATAACAAGTGTGTGTGTGTGTGTGTGTGTGTGTGTGTGTGTGTGTGTAGGGGGTTCTTTATAATTATTTTAATTTACATTGCAACACTTTTAATTTACATTGCAACATTTTTCAAAGAAATTTCTTTGGACTTTTAAGCCCCATGTTGAATTCTTTATTCCTTTTTTTTTCATTTTCTTCATTTTTACTAAGCCATCCCGGCTAGTAAGAACTTCCGCTTTCACCCCTCACTCACTCATTTACCTATGACCAACAATGGAAAAATAACTTTGTTTTTTCAACTGGCACTGCAACTTGTGTGTGTGTGTGTGTGTGTGTTCGGTTTGGAAAGATATATTTTTTTTTAAATTCGCTGAAGTAAGTTATGATTATGTATTTATTATTTATTTTTTGCTTAATTCTCTGGTCATTTGAACGAGTGTTTTTGTACTTTTTTCAAAGAAATTTCTTTGGACTTTAACTAAGTTAAAACTTAGTTAACACACCACCTTTTTTTAATTGGACTAGACAGTACCTACTATTGCCAGGTTTCACACTCCACCCACTTCTTTTGAACAGGAGTACAGGTGATCACCTTGTTTCTTGTTTAGGAAGGGGTTCCTGGTCCTTCTACCTCCTCCTACGGTCTTAGTGTTAGTTAAGTTGGAAGCTCTTTGCAGTGATTGACTATGGTGGCAATGTCTCTCCATTCTGAGGGTACCGGGTTGGCAGTTTCCTGGTTGCTGCTTCCGACTGGTAGTTAGGAGCTCGAACTCTTGCGTAGCGTCTTGAGAGGCTGCTCTGATCAACAGTTGAATAATGTCGGGGTTCCTGTAGTGCCATATGGACGGGCGTCCCTTCATGAACCTCCGGTGCGCAACCCCGAAGCCACATTAGGTTGCAGGCTGCGCCAGTCTCCATTCCTCACATGCTGCAAATAGTGACCGACTGATTCTACTCTATATCTCTCTCCTCAACTAAAACACCATGAAAAAAAATATCAAAATCAAACCAGCTACTCGGAAAACGCCCAAACCTGTCTGTGTCTCTTTCACTAACATACGCGGTATCCGCACTAACATTTATAGCGTAGAATCATTCCTCCAAAATAACTCACCTGATATCTTAGCCCTATGTGAAACTAACCTTAACCCGTCCATCCCCTCCTCTGAGTTCTATGTTTCTGGTTACCTTCCCCTCTTCAGGAAGGATGCATGGGCTTGGTGTATATGCCAGCGAACACCTCCTCCTAGCTAGAGTAACATCTCTTGAATCCCTGAACCAGTCTTTCATATGCTTCCGTCTCTCACTTCTAAGCTCTGTCAGCTATCTCTTCTTCTTCTACAGCTCCCCCCTCCTCTGACTCTTCAGTACTTGACAGCATCTCTGACAATATCGACAAGGCCATTTCTTCTCACCCATCAGCCCATATTTTCGTGTTTGGTGAGTTTAACACCCACGACATAAAGTGGCTGGAAATCTCTGTAACAGACCCTGCTGGTGTCCACACCATTAATTTTTCAATCTCCCAATCCCTTACGCAAGTGGTGGACTTCCCCACGCGTTTCTCCAATAGCCCTAACGGAAGGGACTCGCTACTAGACCTCTGCTTCACTTCCACCCCAAATTCTTGAACCACCAGACAGTTCTGCTCTCTCGGAAATTCTGACCACGCCGGAGTTTCTGTCAACATCTCGTTCCACTCCAGCCCTACCCAAGAAACCAAGACCAGCAGAATATCCTACTGCTATCAAAGAACAGACTGGGATTCGTTCCGTGACTTCCTCTGCGACGTCCCTTGGAACACTGTTTTTAGTCTTCCCATCGAAGACTGTGCATCAGATGCTTTCATCCCTGCCAGGAAATTTCAGCTTAAATCCACATTCGTTTCCCTGATTCTCGCCCGTTTGCTCGGCCGCGATAGCCCACCGGAATCACTTCTTCCGGCTTTATCGTAGCCACGCGTCGGACTAAAACAGGCGCCTTTTCGCCTCAGCTCGCAATAAGTGTAAAAAGATACTTAACGAAGCTAAGATGCTGTTTACTGCCAGAATGAAGCAGCGCATAATATCCTCTAAGTTCTGGCGCCTCTGTAAAAGCGTGCTCAACAAGAGTAAGTCCTCAATACCCCCGCTAATCAACGAGTTTGAGGTCCTCACATTCTCAGCGGACAAGGCTGAATGCTTTGCTCGTAGATTCACAACCAATTCGAGTGTGAATTCGTCTGAAATCCATATACCCGACTTCCTATCTAGAACTGAGGCCCAATTGAATGACGTCCACATCACGCCCTCGCTGATTTCTAGCATAATCTCAAAACTTGACCCTCACAAACCGAGTGGTGGAGACGGAATCCCAATCATAGTTTGAAGAAATGTGCCCCTGAACTCTCCTCTGTCCTTTCTAAGCTCTACAACCTCTGCCTATCTTCCTCCTGCTTTCCTGCCTGTTGGAAGTCTTCTTCTGTGGTTCCAATATTTAAGAAGACTGGTGAACCCTCGGACCCCGCAAATTACCGCCCTATCAGCCTTCTTCCGATCTTCGGCAAAGTGTTCGAAGCCATTATCAATGCCGAGGTCGTTCAGCATGTCACAGCCCACGGGCTCCTCTCCTACAAACAGTATGGCTTCCGCTTCACCAGGTCTACTGCTGATGTGCTAACGACCATCACCGAGTATATATACCACGATCTCGACAAGAATGGTGAAGCCCGAACCGTCGCCTTGGATATCTCTAAAGCATTCGACAGAGTATGGCATGCCGGCCTTCTACGGAAACTGCTAAGCTACGGCATAACTGGACTTTTGTTGGACTTAACCCAGTCATTCCTTTCTAACCGCACACTGAAAGTGGTGTTAAACGAACATGCCTCCCAGAACTACCCTACAAACGCGGGTCTCCCCCAAGGCTCTATCTTAGGTCCTACGCACTTTCTAATCTACATCAATGATCTCCCCGATGCATGTACGCCGATGATACCACAGTTTACTCTCGCCTCGATCAAACATCTGGTGTTGGTGACAAGGCAAACCTCGCTGCCGAGCTTGAGAAGGACCTCCAATCCGTGGTGGATTGGGGTAAGAAATGGCTCGTAAAATTCAATTCTTCCAAAACGAAGCTGCTGTCAATTAACCACCACAGGCAACCGCACCTCCATCCCATTAGTATGGAACAGGCTTGCCTCCCTAGAGTAAAACACTACACCAGTTTGGCCTGACACTCTCAGCGGACCTCAAGTGGAATGACTACGTTGAATCCATTGCTATATCCGCTGCTATGAAAGTCGGTTCTCTGTGCAGGGCCCAGAAATTCTTTCCGTCTGAATCTATCCTGCACTTATATAAATTTACCATCCGCCCGTGTATTGAATACTGCTGCTACAACTGGTCGGGTGCCCCTGCTATTCTCCTCGGAGTTCTTGACAAAATACAGCGAAGAATCTGTAATGTGATTGATACCGACTTAGTTGACCGCCTGCAGTCATTCTCTCACCGGCGTGACGTGGCTTCCCAGTGCCACTTCTATAAATACTTTCATGGCTTCTGCTCTGATGAACTTAAATATACTGGTGCCCCCTAGGTGTGAATTCGCACGAGATACTAGATTGGCAACTAGGTCCCACCATTTTACAGTGAAACCGATGAAATGTAACCGCAATTTCTACTCCAATAGCTTTATTTCTTGCACCATCCGCCTATGCATTAAATACTGCTGAGTAATAACCCACTGCTATTTTTACTTAGTACCATGAATTTGGAATATCATGTAGCATCACCAATCGCTAAAGCTATTTCTTTACATTTGCAGAGTATTTTAGTTAGCAACAGAAACTTGCATTAACATGTAGCACTACCTATTAGGAATACTATTTCTTTACTCAGTCTTTTTTAAATCAGTAACGGGAATTTGAAATGCCATGTAGCACTGACTGCCAGAAAAATCTCTACGTTACACTTGTGTATTTATTTCTAATATCTGATCGGGTGCTCCTGCTATCCACCTAGGCGTCCTTGACAAAATCCATTGGAGAATCTGTAATGTGATCGATCCCGACTTAGCAGCTCGGATACAGTCACTTTCTCACCGGCGCAAAGTGGCTTTCCCGTGTCTCTTCTACAAATACTTTCACGGATTCTGCTCCGATGAACTTAGCTCACTGGTGCCCCCTACGTATAAATTTACACAAGCTACTAAACTAGCAACTAGTTCCCACCATGTTAAAGTGAAACCGATAAAATGTAACCGCAATTTCTACTCTAACAGCTTCTTTTCTTGCATCATCCGCTTCTGCATTAAATACTGCTGCCATATCTGGTCGGGTGCCTCTGCTATCCACCTAAGGGTCCTTGACAACATTCAGTGAGGAATCTGGAATGTGATCGATCCGACGTGGCAGCTCAGATACAGTCACTTTCTCACCGGCGTAAAGTGGCTTTCCCGTGTCTCTTCTACAAATACTTTCACAGCTTCTGCTCTAATGAACTTGGCTCCCTATATATGAGTTTACTCGAATCCCAAGATTAGCAAATAGGTTCCACCTTTTTACTGTGAAACCAATAAAATGTAAACGCAAATTCTAGTCCACAGTTTCTTTTCCCTCACTTCTCGCCTGTGGAATTCCCTTCTGCATGCTTGCTTCCCCGACGGCTACAACCTCCAGGAGTTTAAATGTAGGGTCAATAGACACTTCCTAACACACTAACTCACACCCATTCTCTCCAACTCTCTCCCCGTGTACATCCTAACTCGTCTATCACCCTCCTTCTGACATTTCCTATACCAAATCGCTCTATGTAACCCCCTGCGCTATAGTGGCAGTGGAATACCTTGCTTGGGGTGACATGATTAAAAAATTAAAAAAACACGGAAATGTCTAAGTTTCAAGTTTTTTTCCACGTGATCAGACAATTTTTAATAATTGTGGAGAAAATGATTTATATTTGAATGTAGAAAACAATACGTTTGTTATTTAAAAAATTAAATATGGAGGAGAAAGACAGAAAATTAGATTTTATGTGTGTGTTCAATTTAGCTGATCAGAATGAAGTTCGACTTTTAAATTTCAAAATATACGTAATATGTTGGGGGATACGGGTTGTTTCTTTAAAGCTTAACGGGAAAGAAGAAAGATTATTACTAAAAATTATTAGATATTACAAAAATTTACAGTAAATTGTAAAAATATTAAAGAATTAGCCTCACAATATTTCTAGTATTACTAAATATAATGTATGAAACTATAGCACTTGCAAACATTTTGTATTATAAACCTTACAATCTTGATAATTTCCTCTAACTATATAATCTTTGTTATCATGTTATTTTATCTTTATGTTCTATTACAATTTGTGATTTATTTATTTCCTTAGGCATTTTTATTGAACTCGATAATTACTGTTAGTATGTATAGCTATGTATTTTTTATATATTGTTATTATTTTTTATATTTATTATTATTATTATTATTATTATTATTATTATTATGCTATATATTTTATATTTATTAGTATTATTATTTTAACAATATATTTTTATTTATTTTATGTTTATCTTACATTATTTACTTTATTTTGTTTTAATCTAATTTTAATTTTTTTTTCTAATTTATTATATAAGATCTAATAAATTAATATCTTCGTTTTTAGTTTTTGAATATCCTTTATTTTAAGTTTAATGTTTATTTTTTGTTTTTGTACGCGATTTCATCATTTTTTTTAAATGTCAAAAGATTTGAGCTGAAACATTGTAACCGATGTCAATATCTGTCTACAATCCATTTCCGGCCAAAATTTAAAATTTCCTTCTCTTAGCCGTTTCCCTCACAACATTTTTTCACATATTTTCTTCTTCACTTTCTATTTCGTTTGTATATTTCCTTTTCCTCTTTCTTTTCCTTTTATTGAGTTCTCTTCTTATTTTCACAGTTTTTCTTCCCTCCTTCTTTCTCGCTTTTTTAATATCTTTTTACCTCGTTGTTACGAGGATGCATTTATATATGAAAAATAATATTAATAATGTCTAAAAACGTTAAAAGGGATTCTACTGAGTCCTACTTGTTATTATAAAAAAGTTTTAATTCATAAAGTAGTTGTAAAAATAGGGAAATTAGAAATAGAACGATTGGAAGATAGTCCGACTCTATAATATCGTAACAAAAATTGGGAGCCCGTCCAAATAGATAATATAAAAAAATAAATAAAAAACATTAAGAGCTCGTCCAACTTGATAAAATAAATCAATAAATAAATAACAAAAATTTGGGGCTCGTCCGACTCGGTAATATATAATAAAATGACTTTATAAAATCGTAACACTCGTACTTAAATCCAAAAATAAAGAGAAGTGTTTTTTTTTAAAAGAAAAATCTTTTTAAATAAAAATGTTTATTGCCATCATTGTTAACTACCTGATGAGACATTGTTCTTTCAATGTCAAAATAAAATGTACAATTTTGTAGTAGTTTTCACATGCTTTAACATAATAACTAATAATGAATATTCATTGCTCTATTTTTATATTGAACACTCTTTTAAATGAATGTTTTGAACGTTGCAATTATTTTCTTTGATCTTATTCATTTGGACATATATATATATATATATATATATATATATTAAGCGTTTCGCCCCGAGCAAGGCATGTCACTGCCACTACTGCGCAGGGGGCTACATAGAGTGGAGAAAGGATGATTAAATATAGGAAATGTCAGAGGGTGGGTGATAGGCGGGTAAGGATACCGAGAATGAAGGTTGGGTAGATGAGAGTGTTCTGAGAATAATTGGGAGTTAGAGTGATAGGAGGTGTCTATTGACCCTACATTTAAACACCTGGAGATTAAACAATGGAGATTATAGCTGTCGGGAAAGCAGACTTGTGGAAGGGAGTTCCACAGGCGGGAAGCGCGAGAAAAGAAGCTGTTGGAGTAGAATTTACGGTTACATCTTATCTGTTTAACTGTAAAAGGATGCGAGAGTAGATTGTTATGTCATCGGCATACATGCCTTCTTGGGATCTAATGGCGTCGGGGAGATCATTAATGTAGATCAGAAAGAGCGTGGGACCTAGGATAGAACCTTGAGGGACGCCCGCGTTCATATGGTAGTTTTGGGAGGCATGCCCATTTAATACCACCTTCAATGTGCGGTTAGAGAGGAATGACTGGATGAGGTCAAACAGATGTCCAGTTATCCCGTAGCTCCGCAGTTTGCACAAGAGGCCAGCGTGCCAGACCCTGTAAAACGCTTTGGAGATATCCAAGGCAACGGTTCGGGCTTCGCCATTCTTGTCAAGTGCCCGGTTTATGTACTCGGTAATGGTCGTTAGCATATCAGCAGTAGACCTATTGAAGCGAAACCGGTACTGTTTGTCAGAGAGAAGCCTGTGGGCCGTGAGATGCGTTGATAATGGCTTCGAAAACATTGCCAAGGATCGGAAGGAGACTAATAGGACGGTAATTGGCGGGGTCTGATGGTTCGCCAGAATTCTTAAATATGGGAACTACACAGGAGGACTTCCAACAGGCAGGAAAACAGGAAGCAGATAGGCAGATGTCATAGAGTTTAGAGAGGACAGAGGAGAGTTCTGTGGCACATTTCTTCAGTACTATGACTGGGATTCCGTCACCGCCGCTCGCTTTGTGTGGGTCATATATATATATATATATATATATATATACAGAGTCCCTAATGTTTGGGCACTTAGAGAAAAAAGCATATTTTCAAAAATTTAAATTTTCATCAAAAATTTATTGAATTAGAATATTAACAAATAACATTTGCCATTTGTACGACTTTTAGGCCGTTGTACACTCCGGCATTTTTCAGGTGCTATAAATTTCGAACCAAACTCTTTATTACGATCACTGTGGTATATAATTCTCATTTCTTCTGGTAGTCATTAGTTATCTCCCTCTAACCCTGTAAGTTACTTGTTCACCACTGCACTAGCCTGGTTTTGAACTCACAATTCTTTGGGTTAAGTCACTGGAACTAAGCAACATCTATATCCAAGATGGAAAGTAAGACAGACATTAGAGAAAGCCAAGCCACCGAAAAAAACATCACGAATGAGGAGGGGCTGGCAATCAGGGCCCTATAGAGAAATGAGAACAACATCATACTACCAGCTAAAAAAGGCAATGTAACTGTGGTGATGGAAAAAACTGAATAAACTAAAACCTGTAAAACCTCATTAGAAGTGGTAGCTATTGCAAGGTAAAGGAAGACTCCACGTTAAAAACGGAACGAAAGCTGTCACATATCCTACACAAAACAATGATCACTTCAAGCCTAGACATACAGGATGTTGTCTCAACTTTACAGCAAGCTACCTCACATGTATGGTCTACCTAATTCATAAAACAGAAAAAGGAGGCAATTCATTCTTCTTTCGACAAAAAACAGTTTAACCTGCGCAGGTACAATTATATATATATAGGACACTACCAGTCGAAACAAAATTGTACACTTTGTAATAGCTTGTACACGTCCTAAACTATAATTTATGATATTTATATATATATATTTAATTTTTCTTAATGCTTGACTAATTAAGATGTGTTTTTGTTTTTGATTTTTTTGTTTTTTTAAATATTAGTAGAAGCGTTTATTCCGGGCCTTGGCATGTTGAGCGAGGCTGAAATTTGAGTAAGCGTCTTTCTATCTTTTAAAGATTTTTCAAGCCACCATCTCCACTGTTTAATAAAGATCGTTTGTCAGTTGGAGTGAGATGTTAAATATACCGGACATCACTATTGCTAATTTGATTCATATAGAATTTAATTTTTTTCGACAGGAATTTTCTTGAAGGTTATAAATTGCGGGCAGACAGATGTTTTTTGGGGTTTTTTTTTAAGTACTTTCATCTGATAAGTAACGCGTTAAGCGCCTAACCCTTGGAGTATTAGTATCTGTAAATAAGTTTAAAAAATGCCCTCTTATACGGGACAGTGAAATTGATACACTATATTGCTCATCGCTATTTTAGATTTGATGGGGTGATTTTGACTAGTAATAACAAGTTTTGTGGGTTTTGCATTTTTTGTCATATATTATTAGTTGTACTCGCTTTTTCATGTAATTACACCAGATATGTGCGTTGAGGTGCAGTGGATATCGGCTGGAACGGGAAATCGGGGAACCGAGTTCGAATTCCAGTTGAATTCCTTGCATTCACATGAGAATGATATTAATCCTTCTCATCCCTCCAGTTATGGGTTAAATAACATGACAGATTGAGTTCTATAGCCTTGGCTGGTAAGAATTCTGCCACAGAAAACAATGGCAAACTACTGCGGGATAATCTTCTTATCCGATGATGTCTCTTTCGACACTTGATCGCCCAAGCGTGTATCACATATGGCACTTAACTGATGAGGTGTTTAATTGTTTTTGTATATTACACCACAATCAAGGCAATAAAGCCATTATGATGCAGAAAGTTACAGATTTTGATAAAATATAGGAAACGAAGAAACATTATTAATGAAGAGGGAGAGTAAAAGACCAGGAAGTAAGAAGGCAGAGGATAATGATTGACATTGAATTTCCACTTTTGAAAATCAAACTTAAACGGAAAGCACGAAGCTGAAAGATACTTCCACAAGCAGAAAGTGAGAGAAACGAAGCTGTTAACATATATAAGGTTTCATTTAACTATTTCAATAGCAAAATAAAAAAATGAGACCTTGCTGCCAATCTAGTCAGTTAAGTGCCATACGTGATACACGCTTGGGCGATCATGTTTCGAAAGAGACATGACTGACTGGGCAGAAGATTATCCCGCAGTAGGTTGCCATTGCTTTCTGCGGTAGACTGGTTGCCGACCAAGGCTATAGAACCCAATCTGTCCTGTTATTTAACCCCTAACTGGAAGGAAGGGGCGGATTAATACCTTTCCCAAGGGTATTTGCGCGTAAGTGAATACAATGAATTCGGCTGGAATTCGAACTCCGCTCCCTGATTTCTCGTTCCGAGCCGATATCCAATGCACCACAACGCACATCCGCCAATCTAGTACTGTGCTTAAATGCATAAAGTCTATCTACCACAGAGAAAAGTTCACCCGAACAATTACCAAGAAATATTTATGGCAAAGGCTCGTAGAAGCCCCATTACGATGGTGCAAAAGGCGGATCTTTTTTTCTTCTTTGGATTTCATCACGGATCTCTTACTATATTGTAGGAGCACCGGACTAGACATGGTATCAATATTAAGGGCATGGATTTGTAAATATGTGAGATTCAGTCGTGAAAAATTGTCTCGCACAAAACAATGAACCAACCTTCCTGGTAGTTTGATTCTCAATTTAATTTGCGACTCGAGTATCGCTGGTGTTTTCTTGGCTAAGAGAATCAAGTAGATGAAATTAGATCAAGTGCAGGTGAACCTGTTTGAAGATGGAGGCAATCAAAGTAACTGGATAAAGATGCCGTAAATTGGCGCAAAATTACATCAATATTTGGCTACACACCCGATCAAACGATATGGAAGACTGAAAATGCAACAGATAAGAGTACTGTACGCATGCGCACAGAAATAGCTGCGCAAATTCACTAGTGTTTCTTTGGACCTTGTTCCTGACGGGCATCCGTTCTTTTTAAGTATTTAGTTTCATTTTCAAATTTGATTATCTGTGTCCGAATGTTTACATGCCTAAATTTTTCTCTTCGTTTCACTCAAGGTGATATCTAAACAGGCCAGGAAGCGTATGCAGAACTTGGCCGACTGGGCCAATTGATTTTAAGAGTAACACGCGATAACGTATGTTTGTTGCGGGTGTCAATGTAAACAGTTCAATCTCTTTAAAAATAAATATTTATCTTTTACTCTGAGGGCAATTGGCATTTATTATTCAAGACACATAAGTATGTATGTCTTCCTTTTATTTTATTTGAATATGTAATAATTTGATTTTATCCTTTAAAAATAATACTGTTGTTATTTAAGATGTTATCTGTTTTTAAGTTACTTTAAGACAGTTGGCTCACTAAATTTTACTATATGCAGACGTCTGCAAAAACAAAATTGATACAACCTCTTATTTATTAGCCAATCAGAACTTAGGAAAAAATCTTAAAGCTCATCCGAATCTACTTTTCACAGTCACATAAATATGCGTGATATTTTCCTTTTCTTCTCAAAGAGCCATGGTCGTCTATCTGGACACCAAGTCCTGTCGACATGCATTTTCTTACTCTCTCACTTTCTCCTTCTTTCTCATTTATGGTTAAAAAAGAAAGAAAGGGCATTACAGAAAGTCACAGGTCATTAACAGGAGGTTTCATCTAGGCGATATTCCTTTTCCCAGTTTTTCTCTCTCTTTCTCTCTCTTTCACACCACGTTAATTTATTCTACTTTTCTTCATTGCTTGTCGACAACAAAAAGGAAAGAGGAACCAAGACATCATTCTGCTTTCATTCACACTCAGAGCAAACTTATTCACCTACTACAATTATACACACACCAGCGAAACCAGACTTGTCTTTTCTTCACAAGCCCATTTCATCAGATTTTAAGAAAACCGAACTCTTAAACACACATTAAAAAACGTTATGAAGAACTTTCAAAGATAATCGTTATTTGAAAGCAACAAAACTGATGTCAGTATTTTCGTTAACTAAATTTACTCTTATTAATATAATCGAGACCCTTTTTATCTTTTGTTCAAGTTTGTGAATCTTTCAAATGTGGTGGGCTCAGTTACGCTTGACATAAGGTCATTTCGCAAGCATAGGTGACGCTTTTTACTGAAAAAGTAATGGACATATTTATCATAAAATTGAATTTTTTAAAGAATAATTTGTTTTTCAAATCTATCTTAAAAAGATATGTTGAAATTTGGTTTTACTGCGCTTAGTAGATAGAAAAAATTAAATGTTGCATAAGGAAATTAATGTAAGATAAAATCTTTCATAAAATTTTATCACATAAAGTTAATGTAATATATTTTAATCTGTAGGGTTACAGAACACCTGGATTAAAAAGGGAGAATACAATGCGGGATATCTTGTCCACAAAATACAACACAAATTTCAAGAAAAGACCACGCATGAAGAAATGTTTGTATAAAATTAGAAAAAAATCATATTTAACAACATATCACATTGAATACACCGGTTCTCGCTAGATCATCGAAGTTAAGCAACGTTAGTATTTAGATAGGTGACCGCTTAGGAATACCAGGTGCTGTAAGCGTTATTGACGGATGTGCGTTGTCGTGCAATGGATGTCGGCTCGGAGGGAGAAATCAGTGAGCCGAGTTCCAATTCCAGTCGAACACTTTGCATTCACTTACGCACTGGTACCCGTGGGAAAGGTTTTAATCTGTCCCTTCCCTTCAGTTAAATAACTGAAGTCTGTTGTTCATGTGATCTGTGGCAGACTTCTGCACCGATTGTTATCAGCAGTTCCAAAAATGTGGATGGTGCTATACAAGCCTTCACCACTTTAAACAATTCTTTGTGTGGTAGTCTAACTGAGTTAGACGTTCATACCTCAACATCGACGGGAAAGTCTATAATATAATATACAATTATTGTATGTTTTTTTGGCATCTTTTGTTTGACAGAAAAATATCTTTTAGATTTAAGAGAATGTTAGTTGAACAAAAAGTGTCTATATTTTGCTGTCTGTAATTCAACAGAGTAGTAGTTTCTTTTTACGTGTCCGCCGCTAAGTAGGTAGAAAAAGAAACTGTTTCAATTTAAGGCGAAAAAGAGTGTGAGTGATAAATACCCGGGGAGAGGGAAAAGGGGAAAAGATAGTAGTAAGTAGCAGAATGCGTGTGTATAAAACGATTAATCAGTCTACTTAATCGAAAATTCAAATATCACTTCAGTCAAAAGTTTTTTCACAGCCGAAGAAGAAAATGCTTTTGGAACCGGTTAGATGACTGGATTCCAATACTTAAGGACGTCTCCTGACCGGTCACGACAGTCAGATCAGAGAGGCCCGAGAACCGACAGACAGGTCCGTCGCCGACTCAACCAATACAAAAGAGAAGAAGAAGGAAAGAAAAAAAACAACAACAAGATATCTTCAATTGCGCAAAAAAACGTTTTAACATCTCTCACCAGCTATAAAGGAGAAGGAACACTGGGGTTGCCTAATAAGTATGCCCGGTATTGTATGTACATATATATCCCACTTGTCTCGCTCATTTTAGACGGCATATCGCTATAAATATTTTGCCAATAATTTTTACAGTATGGTCCCCTGGGTTAAATGATATTAGTATTAAACATTTACTATTCATTGTGCGAACAGCCAGTGTAACTTATGACAAAACTTATTAATTCTTTCTAATCATTTTATTTTTTAGGAAAATAGGTTTCTCAAATTCAATTACGCAGGTGGTGGAGTTCCCAACGCGTTTCTCTAACAACCCGAATGAACACGACTCATTACTAGATCTCTGCTTTACATCCACCCGTGACTCTTGCAATGTTAAACAAATCTGCCCTATGGGAAACTGAACATTCGGTAGTTTCCGTTAGCTTTTCCTTCCAATCCCACTGAACCCAAGAACCTCAGACTAGCAGAATATCTTACTGCTACCAAAGAGCTGATTGGGACTCGTTCCGCGATTTCCTGTGTGACGTCCCTTGGAACAGGATATCCTTCCTGTTGAAGATTGTGCGGCTGAGGTCTTCTTTTGGGTAAAGTCTGGCATTGATGCCTTCATCCCTGCCAGGAAGTTAAGACTTAATTCCCGCTCATTCACCTGGCTCTCGCCATCGCCCACCGACATCATTTCTTTCGGCTTTACCGAAGTTGCGCGTCGGACCATAACAGTGGTCTTTCTGCATCAGGTCGCAACGAGTGCAAGAAGATACTTAAAGGAGCAAAGCTGATGTTTGCGACCAGAATGAAGCAGCGCATAGCATCCCGTAAGTTAGGCTCCAAAGACTACTGGAGGTTCTGTAAAAGAGTGCTGAACAGCAGCAAGCCCTAAATCCCCCCTCTAATCAATGAACTTGAGATCCTCACATCTTCAACAGAGAAGGCCGAGTACTTCGCCCGCAGATTCTCCACCAACTCAACACTGGACTCGTCTGGAGTATCTGTATCTGACTTATTACACGAAACTGAGATCCAGCTGACTGACATACACATAAATCCCTCGGTGGTCTCCAAAATAATTTCAAAAGTTGACCCCAATAAAGCGAGCCGTGGTGACGGAATAGCAATCATTGGCAGTAAAGAAATGTTCTCCTGAACTCTCCTCGGTTCTCTCTAAACTCTATAACTACTGCCTCTCTGCTTCTTGCTTTCTTACCTCCTGGAAATCCTCCTCTGTGTTTCCTATATATAAAAATACCGGAGAATCCGCTAACCCCGCTAATTATTGCCCTATCAGCCTCCTACCAATATTTGGCAAAGTGTTCGAAGCCATCATCAATGCCGAGGTGGTACAACATCTCTCAGTCCACAGACTCTTCTCTGAAAAACAGTATGATTTTCGCTTCACCAGGTCTACTGCTGATACGCTCACGACCATCAATGTGTATATACACCAAACTCTCGACAAAAACGGCAAAGCCCGAACTGCTGCCCTAGATATCTCCAAAGCGTTTGACAGAGTCTGGCATGCTGGCCTTCTATGCAAGCTTCTGGGCTAGGGTAGAAATGGACAATTATTTGGCCTAATCCAGTCATTTCTCTCAGATTGCAAAATGACGGTATTATTGAACGGACATGCCTCCCAATACTATCACACGAACGCAGGTGTCTCTCAGTGCTCTACTCTAGGTCCCATGCTTGTCCTTATCTTCATTAATAAGATGCCAAGTAGGCATATACGCCGACGACACTACGCTTTATTCTCCCCTGGATCAAAAATCTGCCTATGCTGGCAAAGCAAACCTCGATGCCAAGCTCGAAAAGGACCTCCAATACGTGGTAGACTGGGGTAAGAAATGGCTCGTGAATTTCAATCCTTCCAAAATAAAGTTGCTATCTATTAACCACCACAGACAATCCCTTCTACCCCACCTTAGCATGGATCAGTCTAGTCTCCCTGAAAGTAAAACACTGCGCCCCCTCGGGTTAACTCTCACAACAGACCTCAAGTGGAATAAGTACATAGAATCCATAGCTAAATCCACTGCCAAGATGGTCGGTTCTCTGTGCAGAATCAGGAAGTTTTTCCTGTCTGAAACCATCCTGCACATATATAAATCTACCATCCGCCCGTACATTGAATATTGCTGCCATATCTGGTCGGGTGCTCCTGCTATCCACCTAGGGCTCATTGACAAAATCCAACGAAGAATGTCTAATGTTATCGATCTCGACTTGGCAGCTCGGATACAGTCACTTTCTCACCGGCGCAGTGTGGCTTCCCTGTGTCCCTTCTACAAATAATTTCATGGCTTCTGCTCAGATGAACTCAGCTCACTGGTACCCCTAATACATGAATTTGATCGAGCCACAAGAGG